>JAQMCW010000001.1:4263170-4277142 GCA_030068335.1 Chrysichthys cranchii
TTATTATTGTTTCGCAGCCCGGTACCAAAAGACCCACGGACCAGTACCGGTCCGCGGCCCGGTGGTTGGGGACCCCTGGATTAGTATACATATGCATATATTTCTTGATGGCAGTTAGTAGGGAAAATATCCATACAAAAGCCGCATTGGTATATAAGCCGCAGGGTCCGAAGCGTGGGGAAAAAGTAGCGGCTTATAGTCCGGAAAATACGGTAGTTGCTTTAGCAAAATGGTGGTTTAAAATGTCAGTCGGAGCAGAATGCACACGGTAATTTAAAAATTCAGACTGTAGCAACCAGTCAGAACTCCATATGAACTCCTCTTTTTCATTACAACACAGCACAAAATTCTTGAATCTGATTGGTCAGAAAGTATTGAATAATTCTTTGTAATCGCAGGTCTCAGAATAGCACCAACTGTCTGTTAAATTGCAGGTTTATATAAATGAGTTTCTGTAATGTTATTGTTTCTATAGAATCAGCTTATTCACAGGGACATGTATGGTGCACGCTTCACATAATCGAAGCTTAGTAATACATAGTTTTAAATAGTGCGTTATTTATCAAGGAAATGCGTGTAATTGTTGATATTGTGAATATTTAATACTTAGGGAAGGAGTCTCCAGTGTCAGCAACAGTCAGCATCATCATTGCTTAATTCAGGTGGAAATATTGGCTGCAATATCTTGCCTACATGCGTGGAGTTTAATTAATCATGCTGAAAGATTTTTAATTCTTGTGTAGATTCATGTGATGAGGATTGGGTTTGATTGAAATCCAGCATATTTTTCTGTCTGGTGTGAAAACAATCTTCCTTTTGTTCCCGTAGAGGAGTTCCCAGGCATCTTAGATTTACTTTAATAAAGAAGCTCTATAATTTCTATGATTTTTTTTTCTGATCCCATTATTGTGGGATCAGAAAGCAGTGTGTGACACAATCGGCTTTTGATATGTTCCGCATTGCTTTACAATCCTTGGGTTGTTTTAGCTGCTGAGCCATAACGTTTTCTCCCCCTCTGTTTCTCTAGGAGAGAGAGGCCAGTGCATGCTGGATACGCCACCAAAGATCCTGTTCTGTGACCTGCGTCTAGACCCTGGAGAGAGCAAAACCTGTAGGCAGCTGATTTTAATCTGCTTTAAGATGTACTAGTAAACTCTTTATATGAAATTTCACCATATCGAGTCATATCAAGTATTACATTTTATCCTATATTTTTTTCTCTTTTTCTTTTCCTCATTCACACTTCTCTTGTCTGTTTACACTCCCCTTTGGCACAGACACTTACAGTGAGCTCGTCCCCATGGACGGCCCTCCTAGTTTCCGTGGTCAGGCTGTGAAATACGTATACAAGCTGACGATTGGCTGTCAGAGGGTAAACTCTCCAATCAAGCTGCTGCGTGTCCCCTTCAGGGTGCTCGTACTACATGGTAGGTTTGATATTCATTAAAGTTGTTCAAACTTCAAAGTCAAAATCCTGCTCTAGTATCTAGATAACAGAGTGTTTTACTCAAAAAGTATGCAAGAAAATCACTCCTGGTATCCATATCATCTAAAAAATATGCTTTGAGGAATAAATCATTTCTCTGGGGCACCATGGCCAAAATCACTTAATATACAATCAGTCATTTTGCAATCCAAAACATGAAATGTGTGATATTATTTATGTTTTAAATGACTAAAAATGGATAAAATATCATGTGATTTAACTTCAGATTTAAGTTTTTAGTTTGGACATCAAAAAGATTCCTTTAAAAGCATAATATCTACGATTGGTTTTGGGTGGTTGTGTGTTTTAGGCATGCCCGAGCCCCCTTTCCTGCAGGACGAGGAAGTGTCACCCACAAATCCCTTCCTGGAAGAGGAGGAAGGAGGAAGAAGAGACACGAGACCACTGGAGCGAGCACTAGACATGCTGATGATCACTACCTCACGCCGCTGTCCGCGTCAGTCACTAATCATTCCGTATCACTGTTATATTCATGCTTTTGTCCTGTTTTAATTTTGGCAAAGCATTTGCATTGACTTTCTTCTCACTCCTCTGCAGATCTGTTTAACATCACCAACATGCGAGGAAAGGTGGCCAAATTCTGTATTTTTAAGACTGTGTACAGACTAGGAGAGGACGTCATTGGCACATTTACCTTTTCAGAGGGAGATATCCCATGTCTACAGGTACGGCTCACATGGAAACATTTATTTACATGTAAGGAAAGGACATGGTATTGTTTAAAATTAGTACGGTATAAATAAGTATACAAGGGGTTAAATTACTGATTTTTTTTTTTTTAATGGAACAAATAGTCACCATCTAAAGTTTTATTTAAGTCAGATTCATTTTGCATGGGGATAGTGTGATTTAAGTGATTACCAACACGATCACGGACTTTAATCCATTACAAATAAAAACGTCTTTAGTTTTGAAAGCAGTCATTCTGCCACAAATTCATTTATTTCATTGAGTTATAATAATTGAGCTGTGAGAATAAAACCTTGGAATAGACTCATTGTTTATTTTACAGTCACATGATGTTAACGTGTCAATTCAAGCTACGTGACTAAATCACACAAATGCTTTCAGCCAGTTAAATCCCTTACAAATGTCATTACCAAGCCTCATCTGCTAACACTAATCCAGCTCAAATATTTTTCTTTTTTGTTGTACTCTTGTTTCTTAAACCTGCACATTCTTTTTTTAAATGGTACATTTTCCTCACTTCCTGTGAACAATTTCTTCAAGCAGAATCAAGCCATGCATGTATACCTGTACACTAACCCATGGATCTTAATGTAATTATAATGATCCATAATGATAGGTGAGGGCTGTGTATATTTTCATGCTTGTGTATATGGATGTGCTCCAATCTAGATCTCGTGTCCATGTACTGTGTGTGATTTCAGTACTCAGTGAGTCTGCAGAGTGAGGAGGAGGTCAATGAGCAGTATCAGAGGCGACCAGCTCAGGCGGTCAGCATCACAAGTCATGGTCGGCATCTGGAGTCCTGCCTCCACACGGCCTCCAGCCACTTCTCCCTGCCCGTTCCTCTCAATGTTACACCTGGTTTCAGCACTGATATCGGTTAGATCAGCTTCTTGTTCGGTTTATTGGACATCAGCAGTTTTTGTGTAATCTGCAAAATCGAATACTGAAGAAACCGCAACAAAACTCCGAGTGAATGTCATCTTTGTCACCTGGTTTAAAACAAGTACAAAACTGAAATAGACTAAACTGCAAAAATGTACAGTGGAACCTCGGTTTTCGTCGGTAATCCGTCCGAAAACAATCGGCGCAATCCGAAACCGACAAAAACCGAGGCAGTTACTTCCAAATGAATCAATGTAAATCCAATTAATTCGTTCTAGACACTCCAAAATACATACCGAAATAAACACAAAATGAACACATTACACCGAATATGTCCTGTATACGCAGTAATAACTTACACGTAATTGTAGTATTAGCACTCGCAATCAATAAAAAAAAAAAAGCACAAAAACACTGGAAAGCAAAGGAATTGTTTGGCTAGACGTGCGGGGCGATGCTCACACAATGAGAAACAACGCCGCACTGAGCAAGAGAACATGTGGGTCGCCCTTTGTTCATTAGTTGTTTTCGCAAAATCAGCAGCGAGATCCGAGGAAACCAACGAAAACCGAGACAAATTTTTCGTGGAAAAAGTCGACGAAAACCAAAGTCAACGAAAACCAAGGTACCACTGTACTGTTAATTTTGTCTGTCATTGTCTATATCAGGGATCATCAGTTGGCAGACCTAGCAAACTATTTCAATGGATTCAACCGAGCACTCAAGAAATACTGTACCAGAGCTCACTAATGTATGAAAAAATAAACTAGCTGTAATTTGGTATCTCTAGTTAATCATGAAACATCACAGCTTCGGTGGCAGATCCCCTGTTGAGGCTTGATTCTCTCTGGTCTGATTAGTGAAGTGATGACATGGCTCATTAAAAAAATGTTAAAAAAAATGATCGATGAGAGAAAAATATTTGTTTAATCTCCACTTTAAATACAACGTCTCATCTGCTCAGAATCTCTTCCAGTCTATGTTAGTTGCTTATCTGGCACTTCATAAGTAAAACATTTTATGTATCTGGACCTTCCAAAATTTTAGGCGAATATCCCTGGTTTATATTTTACACTTGTAGAATATGAATAAGGATTTAGGATCAGATTTCTCCTCTGATATTGTGGTGCATACATGCAGATTAGGATGAATATATTCTGATCTTTTCACGTATTTGATGCAAAAAATGTCATCATAATAAACAAAAGTAAATTAAGCAATTCAGTCTTTTCTGCTGTTAAAGTGTTGTGCCTTGACAATCCTGTGCATTTCCCTCTCTTCAGTAACCCTAAGATGGCGTCTACATTTTGAATTCGTCACAGCAAGAGAGCCAGTGGAGCTGCCTACTGTTCTTCAGAACCAATCCGAAGTCACCGTATGGACGGGGGCAGAGCAGGTGGACGTGGACACCTTCAGCTGGGACCTGCCCATCAGAGTGCTCCCCACCAATCCGGCCCTGGCTTCATTTGTTTCACAGTTCACAGGGACAAATAGTATCAGTATCTGAATTGATCGTGTGTGTGTGTGTGTGCGCGCGCGCATGTGTGCATGTTCTGATTTACATTTATCTGGATCTCCACATCAGAAACCAGCCGCATCATGTTCATGGCCTTTTACTTTGTTTTTATTGTGTGTGTGTGTGTGTGTGTGGACCTGATTTTAACATTTCAGACATCAGCATGGGACCTTTCCATATTTATTGTATTTCAGCCTGGTGAGCTAATGTATATTATTTTACATGAACTCTCCACGGAGGAGTAGCTCTATTTTTTTTTAATATATATATATATATACGAACACTTTTCTGTGTATTTCTCTATATATGACAAGTTGACAGATTCTCTGTTGCGGTTATTAACAGTGTTGGCAAATAAAAAGAATGGAATCATAGAAAAAACATATTTTGTTATTTTCCTACCACCATTAACAGACAAGGGGTTACTTTAATTTTTTTATTTTTATTTAGGCAAGTATGAAATGGTATACAAGCAATGAATCTGTAATACATATATGACTGAAGGTGCAAAGCAGGATATTTACAATAGTGCATTAGGTATTATTAACATATCGTGGCCATGCTGTTTGAGTAGATAAGTGAGAATTAATTTAATGTAACGAAGGAGGAGGAAGTACCACACCAAAATAGCACGTTCTTTACGGAACTTCTTCAGGCTATAAGTGCTGATGAAGGATTAATATTTGTGTTTCAGCTTCATAGTGAATACTATAGGTGAATCACCTGGAACAAGGCTAGCAATCTTTTGCAATTATTACCCAATCGGTGCTCTGGAGGGTTCTTTCATCACTGTATAGTCAGGCATGATATAAAAAACGGTACACTTTATTAAAGCAGGGGACAAAAATGACCCCTGAACAAGAGCAGCACACAACCAAGGACTTTTCCCAACTTTTAGGGTGATAAAAAAAAATCAAATATTATCGATCGTATCTTTACTGCAGCTCCTACAGGTGAAGCACGATGACAGCTCAGGCAGACAGGCATGGGACAGCTTTGGCAGATGGATCAACCGCATTGTGGTCTTGTTAACCTGCTAGTTTCATGTTCATTTCTCCATGACTGGGATCCACACTGTTCCCCTCTCCCAGAATGCAGGGCAGACGTGGGTCAGAGGTCAGCACCAAGCTCACCTTGCAGGTTACAGATTCAACTCGCACCTGGCACCAAGGTGGGAAGTCCACTGGCTGCTGCACACTGAGGATGAAAGAGAGCTGAAGTCAAAAATGTTATTTCAATAAAAACCATTAACGTTCGTGCTTCTTTAAGACAGAAAAGGATCACTGACGTTTCACAGCAGCCCACTCCAAAAGGGTGCAGACAGGTACACTGTATGCATCCCTGCTCCATCCAGCTCTGACCCAATGAGTAGTGCCTTCCTTCATACTCACACAGAGCTGCAGGAACGGAGAGAGCCGAAGAGAAACAGGCTTTTATGCAGATAGCAATAGGCTTTAACCTTTGTCTCTGAGGAAGGTGATATAATTAATACACAAGACACTGCATTAATTAATCAGCTGGTTCCCCTAAGGCTGCAGGGTGTCCAGGTATCTGTATGTCACATTGCGCTTGCACCACCTGATTTCAATAGGCTCCCCACTCATTCATGCAATCAGGAGTGAATGTTCTGCACACCTGTGTGACCTCTGCACACGACAATTTATTATAATGTTAATTATAAATTTAGAAGAACATTTATCTCACCTTGAGAGTTGAAGTGGCATTCAGTTGGAGCTGCTGAGCAAGTCATGCAGAGTGAAGCACCAATCAAGATCATTATCCACTGTCCTGCCATGTCTTCTCTTTCTGTCACTTGATGTCTGAATCACTCTCTGTTTTTGGACCTCCATTTATACCCCCCACACTTGTGTGAGCTCGAGGTACAGCAGAGGTGGGAGGGGGAACTATTGGCGTGTTTGTTTTTTTTTTGGTGGGTTTTTTTTTTTGGTGGTGGTGCAGGGGATGTGGGGTGTTGGAGAGGAAAAAGGCTGTGGCTTGGCACCATTCGGTCTGTTTCTCCAGCGATTTGCCATTCTCCGCTCCACTGGGCATGACCTTGAAAAACAAAATACTGACATACAAAATGACTAAGAGCGAGGAAAGGAGGGTGAGGTGAGCGCAAGAGAAGAGGTGAGAAAGAAGGCAAGAGAGAAGGAGGGAGAGAAAAAAAGAGATGGTCATTGAGTACTCTGCTTATGCACATCCTATACCATTACACCAACATCACTGGTGTGTTAACACCTAATATACTTGTCACCTGGCTGGTCAAAGCATGGTGATTCAGTATCTCTATACGGTGCTCCTGAGGGTGGTCAACTGCACATCAGCATCATCAACAGGCAGATGCTACTGTTCTCTGAGGACTGAATTCATCCAGTGGTTACTAGGTAGTCATGGAAGACATAAACAGTCAGGGCTAACTTCACAGCCAGAGGATGCGCTGACCCTCGTCTGCTTCCCCAGACTTACCTCATGCTGATGATGTCATTGACGTGTCTCCATTTTGTAGGCTTACATAGGCCTGGTCCAGCTGCGACTATGGTGGTTGTTTGGGCAAAGGAAACCCATAAAGAAAGACTTAGACTTTTATTGCACCTCAGGTGCAGGTGTGTGCCTGCATGCGTGTCAGCAAAGGTCCTGTACTGTATGTATAAATCAATATTTGCATCTGATTCGTAATGTTTTTGGTAAGTTATATTTTAGGAATGAAGCGAGGTTAATAGTTTATTATCTTGTTTAGTGCATGCTGATTTAAAGAACTTGTAAAAGATTTTTCCATGTTAAGCTATAAATTAAATGTAACGGGGGTGTGTGTGTGTGTGTGTGTGTGTGTGTGTGTGTGTGTGTGTGTGTGTGTGTGTGTGTGTGTGTGCCTCCTACAAGAGTAAATGTCTTTGCCTAGGATGCGAGAAAGGTAACGCTCTTTGAGCCTGACCCAAACATTACATACTCATCCTCACATTAGCTCATCTCTCATCCCTTTTACAAAATTGCAATAATAATAATAATAAACTTTTTAAAATGGCCCTGGGGCCCCACAACTCTCTGTTTGGAGCATTCATGCCTCTGTTACTTCACATTAGTTTGAGAGGTGTTGAAAGCTGTGTTGTGTCATGCTTGTGGTGCTGCTACTCAATGGCTGAGACATGCGCCGCAGTCCGGACAGAGTGACTCACCACGGCATCTCTGAGGAACTCCAGAGCACGTACTACCTTCTTGCCTGCATATTAAAGAATTGTTTCCTAGGAATATAATAATTCCTCAGACCACTAAGACTAAAGAAGAGCTTCAGTGAACAATAAATAATTTAGAGCCAGGTTTGTTTGGGTCTGAATATACAGCTTTGACACGTGATTTAAGAAATATTTGCAGTACAAAACAGTCCAAAGATCTTTCACAAACTCCCAAATGTAGCATCTCCCAATAACCATGGAAAAAAATATTTGATGTTGCAGAGTTAATGTAATGTAAAAATAAGCATTTCAGTGTTGTGCGCTAGTAACATAGAGTTGTACGGTGACAAGGTTAATGTTAATGATGGCTTAAAGTGCAAACACACCATCGCAGCTGCACTTTTGACTTTAATCTGCAGAAGCCGGAGCCAATCCCAGCTAACTTTGGGTGAGAAGGGGGGTACACCATAGGCAGGTCACCAATCCACCACAGGGCAACGCACAGAGATAGACAACTATTCACACCTACGGCCAATTAGAGTAGCCAGTTAATTTAATCTCCTCTGTGCATGTCTTCGGACTATGGGAGGAAACCGGAGTACCCGGTGGAAATCCACGCAGACACAACATGCGAACTCCACACAGAAAGGCACCCAGGTCAACCCCGGGGATCAAACACAGGAAACCCAGATCGATAGTGCTAACATAGACACCACCATGCTACCCTTAAATAGATTCAGTTATTTAATATATGCAATATGTGCATACATCTTCTTAACCTGCTGAAACAGGTAAGATCAAGTAAAAAAAAAACCCTGCTTTTATCTTCTTAATGTCTAACAAGTGGTCTCTGATGCTTACACACACATTAGCTTGACCAGTGTGTCTTGTCCAGTGGCTGGAAAGCTTGAGCACCCACTGCTCCTCAGCATAAAATCCAGGAATGTGGGTTTGTGTAAGGGAGAAAGGACATAACCTCTGCTGCGAGTGTGTGGAGCACACAGTGGGAGAGCAGTGGGGTTTGTCCTCTTAAACAGCACGTTAGCACTGAGTGGAGCATGTAATGGACTGAGGTGTTGGGCTGGTATGAAGACTGACTCATTCACCATATTATGCACATAACTGCTGGCCAAACCACAGAGAAGAGAATTTCCACAGTTGCATTTTAGTTACCAGTGAGGCTGAAACCAGGCTGGTTATAAAATGTAAATTAAATGAAAGGACACTGGGTTTCTTAGCTGGTTTTACTGGCTTGATCCTTCCTCTTACACTACAGCTGAAGGCTAGAAAGCATATGATCATTAAAATGATAATGATAGTGATGTTAATAATGATTATGTTGTTGTTGATGATGATGATGATGATGACGTTCATTAAAGCACCTTTACACCCAGTGTTTGTAATGCCAGTGTAAATACAACTGAAGCATTCCATACCAATATCAGAGAACGTTTGTTAAACATTTCCACATTCCAGTGTGCTTACAAAATATGAATTCATCTCTTCAATTCATCAGACCAGTGCTCTCAAAAAAAGACCAAAAGGGTTCATGGTATCAGATAGCGATCAGTTACTTTTGTCACAGCACACACAGCTCTATCAACCAGCAGCATCTTAAAGTGATTCATCCATCTAATTCTTCTCAGAACAAACATAATTAACTAAGGATTGAAAAAAAAATCCTTAAACATTTTAGTAAAATTAACCTGTACACAGATCAGGATAAAAGTGGTTCCTGGAGATAAATGAACGAATCCTGGAGAAAAATATTCCCTCACTGGCTAAAACACTGATGTCCAATCTTACACTCAAAAGGCCAGTGAAATGAATGAAAATAAGTGTCTCAAAGTCAAAATCAAACTTTATGGTCAATCCTGAGATATGTAGAGGACACACAGAGGATTGAAATTGCGTTTCTCTCAAACCCACGGTGATTATTATGGTATTTGATACAACAATAAGAGAATACAACATACAAGAATGAAAGAATAAAACAAAATACAATTAAATAAATTGAAAACTTTGAGTAGGACACTAAAAAAAATGTATTTCTAAAATAAAATTTCTAAAATTAAAATACTGTAGTAAACAAGCAAGATAATGCAAAAGGTCTGGATCCACAGAGCAAAGGGTGGATAGCAGCAGGGTTGTTTTTTTTTGTCTATCTCAAAACAAACAAACAAACAAACAAACAAACAAATTAGTTACCATCTGTTGACGTAAAACAAAAACATAAATGATAGATAGATAGATAGATAGATAGATAGATAGATAGATAGATAGATAGATAGATAGATAGCCTCTGTTTAAGTAAAGTTAAAAGTCAATCTAATAACCATAAAACTCCAACAAAAACAAATCAGTCCCCACATCCCAAACTATAACTTATTAGAGTGTTTATTAGTTCAAATACCATTAGTTTAAATTACATTTAGAAATAATTATGGGCTAAATATGACATGCCCCATTATAATCCAACTACTAATCCATCTGAAAAAAAAAAACCAAGACGTGTAAAAGCAACAACAACAACAACAACATCATAATGGACTTCTTCTATCAAACTATTTTTCTGACTCTTTGGTACACAAACCTACAGAATTACACCGCTTTACATGTATTGTACTATGACAGGAAATGCGAGATACATTTGTCCTACTTTGCTTTCCGTCCATGGATCAACCCGGAAGCGGCCCGGGCTTTGTAGACAAAAGAAATGGTTACCGATCAAACCGATTGTACGTGTCGCCCACCATTCGGATGAAGCGCTTGGTATCGATTGCTTATGCCTGTAGTATGATTTTGTTGTGTTTTCTTCGGGAAAACGCTCTATGGGTAGACAGACCGTCACTTTGACTTTGGCACTGCAGTCATTAGTTGTTACTAAAGCTGTTGTTTTTCTAAACAGTGAGTTTATGCAGTGTAGGACTTTAAAGAAATAAAGACAGCAGTTTGCTCTGCTGAGCTGGAAGCCCCCCTGAGTGTAGGGGGCTGCTGTGTGTCCGGCCAGGCCTGCTGCTCACTCCGACACCTTCCCATGGTGTACACAGTATTCAGGTGTCTGTGCTGAACTCGGTGTAGAAGTGGCTGGACATGGATACGGACAAGTTTAACTATGTGTACAGTTGCGACCTGGACATAAATGTCCAACTGAAGATGTGAGTACTTGTTCATGCATCATGGTCGTTGTTTTGATTCCAAACGCTGTAAGTGTAATTTACTGACGTGTTGGTTGGTGAAATAAATAACCCTCAGTAGCTCTGGGTTTAATAAACTGGGTCTGTTTCACGAACAGAGGACAAAGTGGACAGCTGAGCTGCTGTTGCGCAATTAGATGCTTTGTTGTGAATAAATCATTACTTAGTTAGCACTGTGAATCTTTTACACCCCCTTCTGGTTTGTTTGGCTTTTTTTTGTCATGCTTTTTTATATGATTGCGTTGATGATGATTAATAATTAATAAATAAAATGAATCAATCAGTTCCGGGGAACTTCGCCTTTGTTGTTGTTGTTGTTGTTGTCGTCGAGGAACTTGGAGCACAGCACCACACGTGACTCAGATGAACGAGGGCTTTGTATCTGGGCTCCGGAGACACTTCGGCCTTTTCCGGGCACTGACGTCATTGCCGTCCGGCCCACCTTTCGCACCGCGTGCAGCGACCAGTCCTCGATCAGGGTCATAAAGCAGATCATTACGAATAGCGTCACGATTCCGGTAACCCGGTTCACGAGGACCGATTGCGTGTTTTCATTACGTTAGTGGGATCTCTGGGCGCCTGTAAATAATCAGGCAACAAGTATTAATGGCTCATGAGCGGCTCTTAAAGCCCGAGATGTTAGAAAGGAAGAGCCGCCCTGACAGTGTCCTTTATAAACATGGGTCTGCCTTGTCCTGCTACACCCCCATGCTACACCAGGGACCTGAAGACTCTCTTCTACACTCAATCATTTTAAATATCTGGAAGTCAAACCGACTGGACTTCATTACTTCTAACTGTTTCAAAATGTCCTGGGTTTTTCTTTGAGTCTTCTTTCACGTTTCACAACATACTACTATAAGTTCATCCAGATGAATGGTTTGGGCTGTCTGGGATTTTTTTGTACAGTGAATTGATGGTGCAGTTTTCTGCATTGCTGCTTCTGTGTTTAGGCGGGTTTTTGTTTATACAGGGTGTCCCATAAATGTCCATACATAGGAAAAATAAATGCTTTGATATGAAAAACCATTTTTATGTATATAATATGCTCTACACGACTGCCATTATGCTGAAAACAATTTCTTCGAGGGCATCTCACTTGATCTGTAACACTTCCTGGTTTTTTTGTTTGTTCGTTTGTTTGTTTATTTTTTTTTAACTTTCCAATAAGTTTTGAGACAGTGTCGTGTGTGATGTTCCTTCCATGTTTTCTGGTAAATGCTTTTGCAACCATGCGACTGTGTCCTGAGCCAGCCCTCAGGATGATTTCTTTATTTAAATGCATCTTCTAGGGCAGGGGTGTCAAACCTGTCCATAAAAGGGCCATGTGGGTACAGGTTTTCATTCCAACCAAGCACAACTCACACCTGAGTTAACTGAAAGCCAATCTCAACTGATTAAACATTACATTACAGTCATTTCGCAGATGCCCTTATCCAGAGTGACTTGCATTTTCATCTCATTTATACAACTAAGTATTTTTGAGATTAAGGGCCTTGCACAAGGGCCTGACAATGGCTGTGCTTGTACTTGAACTCCCAACCTTCCAATCAGTTGTCCATCATCTTAACCCCTGAGGTACCCCCTGCCCCTGGTGTAATCAGTTCCTGCTTAGTTGGAAAGAAAATCTGCACCCACACGGCCCTTTTATGGACAGGCTTGACGCATATGTTCTAGGGTATCAGAAATATGAAAAAAAATACAAAGTTAAAAACCATATGTATGGAAAATTATGGGACCCCCTGTAGAATAAAACACAGTAGGTTTTGATTGTTCGTATTTTATTTATTTGACAAATCGTTTAATGAATATTTATTCATTTCAGTTATTTAAACTTCTTGAAATGTTTCTTCAAACTGATCAGTGCTCCGGGTTGAAGCCTTTCTAGTTTACTTGTAGTCTTGTGCATGTTTAATCCCTTCTTAGCCTCATTAAGAATCAGAACACCTTTCATCTGAATACAACATGGAAATTATGATAATAAAACACATAATTTTATACAAAGTACTTTCAACTATACATACTGTGCAGTCCACATCCAAATCATTCTTTAAGGTGGACCAATAATCCGGTTACTTGAGTTACAGTTTGACACAGATGAACAAAAGGATCTTGTTAAGTCTTGGCATATACAAACTCTTGTCTGGAAAAGAAAATTGCAAGCATGAAAACTGAAAGTTTTTTTTAATTATTTGCTCTTTGCAGAGGTAGTTTGGAAGGCAAGAGGGAACAGAAAAGCTACAAGGCCCTGCTTGAAGATCCCATGCTGCGATTCTCTGGCCTTTACCAGGAGAACTGTTCAGACCTGTATGTTACCTGCCAGGTGTTTGCAGAGGGGAAGCCACTAGCGCTGCCTGTTCGGACGTCCTATAAAGCCTTCAGTACCCGCTGGAAGTGAGTACCTCTCAATCTCTTAATATGATGAACGATAATGCAGGCCCTGTCTGGGGATTTTATCTTCAGGACAGTCTGGGGATTTTTCTCCTCTAACTCACCTGATAGACATGATCTGTTAGACGATTAGTGACATCACCAAGCTTTGTTGAATTCTGACCTTCCAAAGCTGGAATTGTTCTCTTGTTTTTAATAAATCTAGTTTTCATTGTGATCTGTTGACAGAAAAAGTGTTTTAAAGGAGCAGTTTGTTATTTTACAGCCCTTCAGTGTCAGAGATTTGAATCAACTTGAAATAATGCAATCACAATAATAGCATATCCCACCGCAGCTACAACCAGGTTTGTCTTTTAAAAAGAAGACACAAGCAACAGGATGAAACTAGCCACCGATTATAGCCCAAATTCCAGAAAAGTTGGAACGTTCTTTAAATTTGAATAAAATGAAAACTACAGGACTTTCAGATCACATGAGCTGACATTTTATTCACAACAGAACATGGATAACATAAATGTTCAAACTGAGAAATTGTGCAATTTTATGCACAAAATGAGCTCATTTCAAATGTGATGCTTGCTACAGGTCTCAAAATAGTTGGGACAGGGGCATG
>JAQMCW010000001.1:4288722-4303960 GCA_030068335.1 Chrysichthys cranchii
GCACAAAAATAGTTCACGTGGTCTCAAAGAGATGCTAACAACACAAGATGCTGTGAGGGACTGACCGCCGCTGAGCCACGTGATTCCCTCGTTCCCCATTGTTTATGCGTATAGAGATAACGAGGCAGGTGGCTCATGGTACCACTCGTGGCTCCAAACATTGCTCGTGGGTGCAGCGAGATTTTATTGAAAAAAAATGCTCGTTACTCATGGCCTAGAAGCTCATGGGTACAGATAACACTGTATGTATTTTGGCTAGCTATATCTATTGTTAAAGAACAAACATTCATGATGCAGTAGAAGCAAGGAAGAATTCATTTAATTCATTAAAATTTTTCAGTATGTATTTCATACTTGCCTCCTGGCAAAAAAACCCATTGTTCTGTTGTTGGGAGATGAAGGGCAATGCCACAGCCATCTGTGGGTGGTATCAAATGAGCAAAATTGGTCATCTCTGCCTTGGTGGGCAATGCCACCCTAGGTGGGAAGGATGGCCTAGTTCTGCTTCCGTGACACTAGTCAAACATGGCCATTTGCACACTCATGTTTGCAAAAAAAAAAAAAAAAAAAAAAGATGGATGGATGGCGCTTTCTTCCAAGTGTGTTATGCTGCACTGTGACGCAGCAGTTCAAGAGGATGTTATTGGCTGACTTCATGTGTCTTGGATGAAGCACATGATACATGTTGTTCCTTTTCTCTGTGTGTAGGATTTGTTGATGTACTTGCTGCAGCTGGTTCAGGCTCTAAAGTACGAGAATTTCAATGACATCCAGAGTGGCCTGGATCCTGGCAGTAAGCGGGACAGCCAGGGCCTGTGCGAGAGCACCACTCTGGGTGATTTAGACAGGTGAGTCACAAACCACAGCGCGAAGGAAAATGCACTAAGCTCACCTGTAACCTGGGTTAAATTCACACCCTGTTTTTTTTTTTTTTTTTTTTTTTTTTTTTTTTTAAATCTTCCCATCAAATCTAATAGAAAATGTGTGAGAGAATTTAAAGCATCAGTTGAACTTGTGAAGTTGAAGTTGTGTTAACATAGTGGCGTTTAATCAGCTCCCAGATAACCTCATCTGCTGTAGCAAACACCGGCACACAGAAAGGCAAAGATGGAGCAGATGGAGAAAATCTGGAGGTAAGAGCCGGAATTCAGAAGGATGATGGTGGTGGTGGTGTGTAATTGTGTGGACGTGTTTTGTGTAATATATGTATATCTCTGTGTGTGTGTGTGTGTGTGTGTGTTCTGCAGCAGGACCTGTGTACTTTCCTCATATCACGTGCCTGCAAGAACTCTACACTAGCCAACTACTTGTACTGGTGAGTGTCAATGCTGATACAAAATAAGTACATAGTAGTGTATTCTTGCATAAGAACCATAAAAAACCCAATAGCATGTTTATTGATGTAGTTAACCACCAGTGCCAGATTGTTCCTCACATTTGGGCAGTTGATGGAGGTTAAAGTTGCTAGAAGGACTTGAAATAATGTTTCCTGTAGGTATGTAATTGTGGAGTGTGAGGACCAGGACACACAGCTGAGAGACCCAAAGACTCATGAAATGTATCTGAATGTAATGAGAAGATTCAGCCAAGCTCTGCTCAAGGTAAACATGCACACACAAAAAAGTTTTCAACTTTTTCTTCTTTTAAACTTTACTACTACCTTCATGCTGCTTCATGCAGGGTTTTTTTCGTCAGGGATATCCTATAGCTCATTATACCCAATGTGTAATTTGTAATATATGAGATACTGGAACATCAGGGCAGAACGGCAGGGAGCGGAAAATATGCCGAAACAAGTAGACTTAGTAGAACTTCCAAGTATTTGACATAATACCACTGATGCCGTGGTAGGACTGGAGGAGTGTGCTGCGCATTTCCTGTGGGTTAAGCTTCACAATGTGAACTCAACCTCACAGCAAATATTTTACTCTGAACTCGGGGGCTTAATGCACAAAACACGAAAAGAAGTGAAACTAGGCAAGAAGTTTGGGCATTGGAAACGAGACGAGTTTTTCTTGGTTTTTCACAGTCGTTGCATATGAAACGAATACATTGTGGTGCGCGTGCATTTCTGATTTGCAGTATCTGCACGTATGTCATGTCTTTTTTTTTTTTTTATGCTCCCCATAATCCCCTTTTTGCTCTCTCAGTCTTTTCACTACATCTGTGCTTGTGGACAATTATTAGATTTAATCCCTTTTTATTTGCTTTAAAATATTTTAGACACTTTAAAAACACCCTGCTGGTCACAGAATATTTTTTTTAAACCAGTACAAATAAACTGCATCTGTGTGGACTTTCTTTTTCCACTTGCGACTTTGTTTCAAAAATAGTATACTCTAGGTACCTCTGAGCAACTGTGACTGATTACACACACGTATGATTCTTTGTTACCAATTAGTCATCGTGAAAATGAGCCAACGGTATTTTGTGGAGGAAAATGGTGGCACTTAAAGAATCAGTCATTAGAATGATATGAAATTATATATATAAAATTAGTCGTAGGAGTAGTAGGATATGATCCAGAGGACATTACATGCTAATTTATGTTTATCTGTTTATCCTCATACTGGGTAGAGACATCTTTTAAAAATTTGTGATGTGCTAAAGATGTTCAAACATATCATCTGTTATGGTGTAGAAAAACCACCAAGCTGATTCTTATTTGCTTTAAAATGTTGCTTGTTACAAAAGGTGCTACATTGGATTTGTTTGGTTCGTTGCACTTTGGAAACTTGGTTTTTGGATTTAATAGAGAGTAGTATTACTCTAACAGTTTTTCCATGATGTGTATACCATAGTATATTTCAAAGTTCTGAAAATATTGTCACTTATTACTTTGGTTGTATCACTTGTCACCTAGTTATATTGCTTTTTCCTCCAGAATCACATCAGGACAACACCGAAACATTGTGTATCTCTTTCTCTCTCTCCCACTCGATCTCCCTCTCCCCCTCAGGGTGATAAGAATGTGCGAGTGATGCGCTCTCTCCTCGCTGCACAGCAGACATTTGTCGACAGACTCGTGCAGCTTATGAAGGCTGTTCAGAGAGAGAGTGGAAATCGCAAGAAAAAGGTACACATTAGTGTCCGTGCATCTCCTTAGCCACCTCAACTAGAGGGTTGGAAAAATATTAAAATTCAAATTTTCCGATCTACTGTGTGGCACCTCATGTTTGCCCTAGTAATTAGGTTTTCCATGGCCTCCAATCTTGTGTTTGTGTGTTTGAGACAGACTGAGAGGCTGCAGGCTCTGTTGGCTGATAATGAGAAGGTGAGTCTGTGTGAGATCGATCCCATCCCGCTCCCTCTGGAGCCCCAGGTGCACATCAGAGGCATCGTCCCTGACACTGCCACGCTATTCAAGGTACATCACTGTCACACTCGACATCCCGCTATTATTCTTTGGTGTGATTATGAAAAAAATTAATGCATCATCTTCCTGTGTGTGTGTGCATCTTTCTGTATTCAGAGTGCTCTTATGCCAGCTAAACTGATCTTTAAGACTGAAGATAATGAGCTTTATCCTGTGATCTTTAAACATGGTGATGACCTGCGGCAAGATCAACTCATCCTACAGATCATCTCACTAATGGACAAGGTCTGATATGCATATCACCCATTTACACATACAAATATCTACTTGTAGGATTTAATTTGCTAATTAATTCTGTATTGCTTTTTAAAATTTGGCAGTAGTAACTCTTATGTAAGAGAAAAGCTTTATAATGCACACAGTCAAGAGACAAGTCATATGTTAGATTCAGGAGTGCAGCAAATGTAATTAAAACCCCACCACATTTAAAAATCACTCATTAGATTTGTGTGTTTACATCTTTTATGTGTACAAACAGACTGTAGAAGCTCCAAAACCTAAACAATAGCTTCAACCAACTACAAAAAAAAAACCCCAGAATAAACATATATATAAATATGTAGTGATTTTTTTTTTAAACAACAACACTCCACTAAAAATGTGTACGCAACATCATCTACAAATTTATACATAGATTTGTCATCCAGTTAATATGAGAGAAGTATAAAACAAGCCATCATAAGGCAAAATGATTGATATAAACCTATCACGGAGATAGCAAAAACATGAGGTGTGGCCAAATCAGCTATATGATACGTTCTCAGGATGGAGGATAAATACACTAGTCATCTGTGATCTGTGTATATTGAGAGAAAAATAAAGTGTAAAATTATCATTCAGAATAAAAGTGTACATTATAACACTTCTAACGTCAAATAAATATCTACACTAACTAAATATCTACAAGTTAAGTACATATGGCATATCTTTAAGAATGTTTTAGAAAGATATGTCCTATACCTATATATTTTGTGGACAGGCTAATGACTGTGCATAGTCATTAGAATTTTTATTTTACTGTAATTCCCAAATGCATATTCTTATTATTTTAGCAAACTCTCTCCAGGTGCCCTGTAGGCCCCTAGAGACAAGTGCATGCTGAGACGAGTGCAGCCTGTTACACCCTGCTCAGTTACATGGCATTAGAGGTCGTCGTCAGTCTGATTTATATAATGTCACCTCTGTCTGTTGTCTTCCACTCTTTTACCACCCATATTGACATTTAATTTATTTATATGGTTGGCTGTATTTTTATTAATGACAAAAGCTAAAGCAAATAATTAGCCTTGTAAAATATGGGCTGTGTTCCAATATCCATACTTTCATGAGTACACTTTCACGTAGTACACAGTCCGCACTTACTAAGTGCACAGATTTCAGTAGGTAAGTGTTGTTCCAAATCGCCTACTCCATCATGGTGCACTTACCAGAAATTACGATCACGCCTGCAGTTGTGGCTCGTCATTCCGCCAAAAATCATCCCCAACTTTGAACAGCGAACAGATTTGAACCCTTCACAGATTTTTAGCTTGCAAAATGACTCTGCTAATGCAGGCTGTGTGGAAAATCTGTTCCGGCAGCCATTTTTCTTTTCTTTTTCGAGCCGAGTTGGGTCCGCCTCTTCCGCTATGATGCTAAGATGACGGCCGTTCAGTGCGAAAAGTGTACATTTGTTCCACATTCCAAGATTTGACCGTTATGAGGGAACCATCTGGGTCCTTTCAATACACTTATTTTCACCGTAATCGTAATGGGAACGCCCTACGTACTCGAACTAAGCATAGTAAGTACAAAAAGTATGGATACTGGAACGCAGCAACAGTAAACATGCTAATGACAGACAGAGCTGAATATCTGTATCCCCTCTACACACATGTTCTCATTCTGTACAGTGTTATATATATATATATCTCATTATAGCATATATCTCAAGCCTTTTCTTTTTTTTTTTTTTTCAGTTGCTGAGGAAAGAAAATCTGGACCTAAAGCTGATGCCATATAAAGTGCTTGCCACCAGCACCAAACATGGTGAGTGCGAATGTGCACACAGGTACAGATCCTGCACTAAAGAACCCAAAGCACACTCCTGGATCCTGACACCCGCTGTGTTTGTGTTCGCAGGTTTTATGCAGTTTGTACAATCGGTTCCTGTGGCAGAAGTTCTGGCAACTGAAGGCAATATTCAGGTTGGACAGTCAGATACACTATGACTCATTCAGTGCAGTTTGTTATTGGACAGTGGCAGTTTTAGCTGTTTTGGCTCTACAGCACATTGGACTCGAACTGAAACAAGGAGCATGAGGTTTCACTTACTGAAGACAAGACTGATGCTAAAATTCCCCCAAAACCATCCGAAACTATAAATGGGTGCATTGCAACAAAGTGTATGATTTAGGATTGTTCATTTGTCCAAGTATATATATACTGAAATACTGACATTTCTAGGGTTTACCCAGTACTTATATGATGTGTATTAAAGCCCTTAAAGAAAATGTGGCTAACACTGTACCCTTCAACCTGTTGAGCTCTACAGTAAGGGCTTGAACAACATTATATCATCACTGAACCAACTGAATTCTCCCATAATTCTTAACATGATCTGACCATAACCCTAAAAAAACATGTATGGTTTTTCCATATGTAAATAAGAAGGAGACCCCAAAAAAACCCTAAAACATAGCTTTGGAATTCACTGACAAAGATTGTGGATGAAAACTGATTTCCAAAAAAAAAACGTTAATGTAAGTAAACTTTAAATATCCTATCTCATTTTTTGTACAAATTTGCACAGCAGTTTAACAATGAAAGAACCTTCTAGACTAAAAGTATATTCCCTGGAATGTCCATGTAGTGAGGTTAATCTTGTGGTAATTATAGAGAGTGTCCTTAAAATCAGGAACCAATGGGAATATGTTGACTAAAATCAGCCAAAACATGATACAGCAGTCGGGGAAAAAGTGCATAATGTGTAAGGGTGAACATGTATCGCATATGTTGTAAATAATAGATACAAAATGAAGTAGTTTTATCCTCATTAGTTCATGGTTTTTGGACACCACGTACATTAGTACACTGAATTTGAAGGAACTTGAAGTAGAGTCAAAACAAGTAGAGCTCAATATGAGCTTGCCTTGACCGCCAACAAGTCTTGTTCTTTCAGACAATCCATCTTGCCGTTTACCACTCATTCTTGAGATATCACACTAATGAGAATCTGGGACAGACAGAAGGAAGGATGCACAGAAAACTCTAAAACATACTGCCGTCTCCACTGAGTGACAGAACAACAACCAGAAAATTCCTTATTACACATGAACTACATTGTATGTTGCAGTCAGAAAAAAATTCTGATCGAAGCAATGCCTTATATGATAAAAAGTTGAATAAACGAAAGTGAAAGTGAAATAAACGGTCAAAATTTAAGCAGAGGGACTTATCAGCTGACCTCTGACCTGTTCGTGCAGAGTTTCTTTAGGAAGCACGCCCCTAGTGAAAAAGGACCTTACGGCATCAGCTCTGAAGTGATGGACACCTACGTGAAGAGCTGTGGTGAGACATGCATCTGTTTGCCACCCCAAAAGGGGATGCCTTTTGATTATTAAAAATGAAAGTGGGTTAAGGCATGAAAAGTAGCTTGTCATAATGTTGTACAGGTGTGTGACTTGTGAAGTTCCTTTTTTCTGTATTACGTGCGTATATTGCAGCTGGCTACTGCGTCATCACTTATATTCTTGGAGTTGGAGACAGGCACCTGGACAACCTGCTTCTCACCAAGACTGGTACAGTTCCTCATTTTACTTCATCTGATTTCATTTATTATGCCAAATTGTACTATATGTAAAGGGGAGCACACACACACTGTGGTCATGGTTGAACCCCTCTCTTCCACCTTAGGAAAGTTGTTCCATATTGATTTTGGCTACATTTTGGGGCGGGACCCCAAACCACTGCCTCCTCCGATGAAACTGAGTAAGGAGATGGTGGAGGGTATGGGGGGCATGCAGAGTGAACAGTATCAGGAACTTAGGAAACATTGTTACACAGCCTTCCTGCATCTGCGCAGGTAACACACACACACACACACACAAAATGATGTACACCCCTACATAATTTCAGTGTGCTAGCAGCTTCTACAGTTTAATCATACCATTTATGATTTTTTTGTTTAATGAAATTCAGATCATTATAACTGTCATTTTTTTTTACCATCATTATTCCACTCCTAAAGTTGCAAGAAGTGAGCAAACAGAGAGAATGGGAAGAAAGAAAGGGGGAAATTGGTACAGCACAGAAGGAAAAGAAAAGGAACAGTTGAAAATGAGGAAAAGAGAAAGAAAATGAGTCAAATGCACACTGTGACTATTAATAATAGAGGAGAAGGATGGGTGACAAGCTATATAGATGAATATTTTACCTATCGGTCTATAATGTTCAATTAGTGAACTGTAAGAAGCATGAAAATCATTTATTGTTACTTTTAGATTCACTGGGAATATGATATTACTATAAAGAGTCTGTGATGAATAGATATTAATAATTAAACTAATGTTAAAATGACATACCGAGGCCCAGGATAACACACAGCCTGTCCATGACTGCCTGTAATCATCGATCAGTGCACATACTGTGCAGTCTATGGGTTGCAAGGTGGGTTCTCTGTAGATTTTATATTGCATTACCTGACTGACGCTTTAACTGCCGTTCATAGAGAAAGTGCATATGTTTTGCAAATTAGGCTCCCATGATTGTTTTATATCTGCAGTCCATTTCTCAACTGGAAGTGATATTGTGATGTCATCAGATGTTAAGTTCAGTATAAGTTTCATTTTGAGCAGAGTGAAGCAGGATTATGGAAGTTTGAAATTTGTATGTATTGAACGTAACAGTAGATGCGTATGATGTATTTATTTATTTTATTTTTTTTAACCTTCAAAAAGTCATGAACAAGCCATTGGTAAAGATTTATGATTGAGTATGGGCATTTATGATTTCTGACCCCTCACCACTATGGCGATACACTTGAAATCTGTGCAGTCCTCTTGTTCAGCTAAAGCAGAGGTCGGCCCAAAAACACATCAAATTCGCTCAGTGGAACCTGACTGAAGAGATGTGAAATGTGCTTTTGAGTATCTAGTGATATAAAATAACAAGCCAGTAGGGTGGAACTGTGGCCTCTTTGGTCTGTTTAAAAAAAAAAAAAAAAGCCAATACTAGGTAGCGGTCAGGCTGTAATTTTGCCTTACTGGTGTGCCATTTTCACTTGTTGCACATCTGAGGAAAAAAGCCTTCACATCCGCCAACACAGACGCTCAGGTTTTTGTGGTAAAATTTTGTTTTCCTCTGCTTGCTTGGATTTACTTGGTAGCACCGTTAGCAATGTTGTACACCTCTTCAAAAATGAACACTGTGTCCACATACCAGAATAAACCATGTCTGATACCTAAAACATTCAGAACACACAGTATGTCCACAGCTCTCATTCTTTGCCTCTGTACACTGGGATCTCCCATTACAAAAGTCATGTTGTTACATTGTTCTTTTCATTTTCTAAATGAATATGGTTATAGCCAGCAGATCGAAGCTGTTCATTTGTGTCCTAATGTAAAGTTTTAAAACGTGTGTGTGTGTGTGTGTCATTACCAGATATTCGAACCTCATTTTAAACCTGTTCTCCCTCATGGTGGATGCCAATATTCCTGACATCGCGCTTGAGCCTGATAAGACGGTTAAAAAGGTGTGTTCACATGTACTCGGTCCAGTCCATGACTCTTTATTTACCTGTGCTGAAGACTTCCTAAGGAAAGAGTAGCAGGTTGACTTTCTCCTTGTCTGTTGTCCATTCAGGTGCAGGATAAGTTCAGGTTGGACCTGTCAGATGAGGAGGCGGTGCACTACATGCAGAGTCTGATAGATGAGAGTGTGGGAGCTCTGTTTGCCGCAGTGGTGGAACAAATACACAAATTTGCCCAGGTAGAGAAGTGGGTTTAGTGCACAGTACTCTAGAGTAGGGGTTCTTAAAGGTTTTGTGTCTAATGTCCTCATTAATAGAATAGAATAAAATAAATAAATAAAAATTCCAGAGAACCTTAGTACAGATTTATTTATGAACACAATCAAACTGCTTAAACGTTAGGCTCATTATTTAATCGTGAAATTTGTTATTCTGGAGCCATAGAGCGTTTTTATTCCTAATTAATCTACTCCCAAAAATACATCATTATATTAAAATCACCATTACCTTTAACTGGCTGATTGCTTTTGAGATATTGAGGGTTGTATGGAATGCATTTGGTTCAACAGGGATAAAAGTCATAAGAATTTAGCAGTAAATATTGTAATATAATTGGAATTTTTTGGTGTGATCTTCACCACTGGACAGCAATTTAAGTCATGTCTTCATTCATTCACAATGATTGTACCTTGGTGCTTTTCACGTAAAGTGAAAGTATCACACAATATATTGTGCCTCTTTATCGGTGTAAATGATTAATGCTATGGTGTGTTTTATTTCCCCTGACAGTACTGGCGAAGGTGAGGAGACACACTGGACCCTGAAACTTGCAGCTGGACAGATCTTGCAACAGTAATTAAAACAGGACCGAACAAATGAACATGGAGAGCAGGAGAGACCGAAGGGTGCCAAGCGTGTGTGTGCGCACGTGTGGCAGAGTCTTGGGAGTTATATGCTTATATAAGGAAATAAAACACGATCGTGCGTGCTGCTGTAGGAAAATAATCAGCAACAGGGTGGTCAGAGGTCGAGTTAGTAATACCTGGGCTGAAGATTATTTTCCTAAACCAGTGTGTCATCATCTACCACAGCAATTTGCCAATAATGTTTATTAAACATTTGTAGTTAATGTTGTGGTACATCTGTAAATCAAGCCAGTTCCTGTTATCACTTACACTATAGCAGCTGTAAACACTCGTTCCCTCACCGGCCTCTTTTTTTTCCTCTCTCCACAAGAGAAATGATCACGTTTCAGCTCAGGCACATTAATATAAATCTGTGAAAACAGTTACAGATGGAACTACTATCAGAGCTGCTGTTTTAACAAATGTAACACTGTGCTATAACGGGCTCATTTAACGTAAATGGAAGCATGGGAGGTTTATAGCCAAGTTATATGATTTGTTCTGTACAATGAACTAACATGGTGGATGTTCAATATAAAATGTAATGAGTGACAGAAGTCTACAGATTATGAATATGAACCATCAAATTCCTTTCACAAAATTGATGGCGCTGTTGCTGTACTTTAAAAATGCTTTATTATAATAAATATATGGATCTCACGTAAGCTACAGAGCAGTTTCTAATCGGCTTATCCCCTTAGATTCATCATTTTGCAGCAAGTTTGCATCATGCTGTGCATGTGTCTTTTAGCTTCGAGAGTCAGTCTACTGGCAAAAAGGACATTCAGAAGCATGTATGTATTGTTAAAGGTGAAAATTATAGATTTTTTAAAAATCCTGTAAAATAATGGCCATCCAGCTGGCCATGATTTTGCTCACGCCTGTATCAGGCATTCAGCAACGTTGATGTGATTAATGCATAATATTTTAGATTTTCATTATTTAATATAATATTAAAACACACATGCATAGATCATATATGGAGAAACAGAAATTAAACAGAAGTGATATACATTTAACAAAAATATGAAATGTTCAGGTATTTCTTTGTATGTATTACCAAAAGCTGAATTGTAAGGTTGACAGGTTTCAGTACAGAAACAGCATAACCTCAATTTGGGGGGTTTCTTACTCACATTCAACCTTTTACCATCGGTCTCTAGCTCTTACTCGCTTGCGCTTGTTTTTTAGAGTGTGTTTTTCAGCGTTGTGGGTTGTGGCTTTATTAAAGCAGCAAGTATTTTTCCTGTCACGCTCCTGCTTTTCACTTCGGTCAACTTGAAACTTGACATTTAAAGCTGCAGCAATGAAACCTGCCATCCTTAGTTTTGATTTGTGCATACACATTTGCATACATTAATGAAGGAATAATTCACTAAAGGCCTCTTCAAAGTCATGCATGGCACAAAACAATAAAACCCCCTACTGTCAAACTATAGTGCCGTGAAACTGCTGCACTTCTTTCCACTAGTGTACTTGGCAGAAATCAAACAGAAAGCAGCTTAAACTCAAGAACAATTAAAGCTACGCACAGCTACGGGACTTAACCAAAGGTAAACCACTGATCCTTAGGGCCCAATTTTGGTTTTCAAACATCTTTAAAAAATATTAGCATCAGCATAAAGTGCATGGTAAAACGGTTGTAGGCCATGAAAACCTGAGCCAGCACAGGCAACAGTGAGTCAGTGGGGGGTGAGGGGTGTGCTACAGTAGGCTGAGTGTGTGTTTGTGTGTGCATGTGTGTGTGTAAGAGAGCATGTGAGTACCCCCGTTCCCCTTTTCATATTTGTGCCCAAGAGTGTTTACAGGGGGGTAAAACTAATAGTTGAGGATTTATGAGTGCCTACTGAAATGAGTCACACTGCTGTATGGGTGCATCCCAAAATCAGCACCAACTTTGGATTGTGTTAACATCATCAACAGATTCACAGCCTTTCCTTCTGATTTATTCCTACATAAAATATGGTATAGTACTGAGGTGACATAAAATGATTCCATATGCAAGTTTGTAGTAGATGGCAAACTCTAATGGCATTAATAAGGACAGAGCAGTTCATACGTTCTGGTTTCTGGGTAAAATGACAAGCTTTCAAGAGAAAATAGAGGATAAGTAATAACCAAACTAACCTGTATAAAACAAAAGTGCCACCCCAAGTGTCTATTTTGCTCATTTGTACACACCAGTCTCAGGTCTTGTGAATTGATTGGTTATGGTGCTTTGGGAGCTGGGAAAAAAGCAAAAAGTGTGAACCATCCAAAACTCCTGAGGAATTGCTTTGAAAGTTTTGGTTGTTTTTGTTTTTACCAAATGAACAACAACAAAAAAAGTTTTTATCCCTAGCTAACTGCAAGAACATGTCAGTAATGGGGTAAAAACAAATGAACGAATAGAATGGCTAATCTAAGAAACCGCTTGGATTAAGCCAATTTATAATTGAAGATTAATTACCGTCACTATACAGGGTCGGAGGCACTTTGAAAGAATTATCCGAGTCCATCTTGGATATCTGTTCACCAGCTACTTTGACAGAGCTTAAAGGAATCGCTAAACCTTCCGAAGGAAGAAAGTTCCCCAACAAACACACCATCCCTGGTCGGAGGGCAGGAAGTGATGACCAACGTGGCCATGGACACAGAGCAGGAGACACAACAACGTCTGTGTCGAGATCTCTGGAGTGGTAATCACTGTCCTCATTTCCATCACAAAACTGGTCATGCAGAAAGGCTGTGGGGTAATATCTGTCCTCAAGACTCTGCAGGTGTAGGTAAGCCAAGTCGGGTTCAGAAGGAAGCATTTCGTTAAGGGAGATGATGGAGAGGCAGACGATAGACTCCTCTTCTTCATAGGCTGCCTGTCTCGGTTCGTCCACAAGAGAATCCAGCTGATCCTGATTCTGAAGAGACATCTGCGTGAACACATATATTTAATGAGAACAGGTTCTAAGAGCTCATGCTTGCAATAATTTCCTGTCTCTCAGTCTTTCACCGTGGCTAGGAAGTATACAATACCAGGGACTTGGGGAGTTTGTGGTCTTTCAAAGTACACGAATGCCACCATCTCCTCAGCACGAACCCCACAAAGGGAAGGAGAGCGATGGAGGCACCACAAAGGACCAGGACAAAAAGACTTGCATTTTCTGAAGGGCATCCACAAGGACACACATTCATGTTACTTTAAGTTAAATATGGTTAAGACACACTCAGAAAATGCATTAAAATATAGGAATTTTGACATTTTGATTTCACCAATACTACTACTACTACTACTACTACTATACTGGCAGAAAACGGTCTTAACTCATCCCTACATGGACAAAAGGAGAAAAGTGCACTTCATCTCAGGAAGATATTCCCTGCCACTGTAATCCCTAGCTGGCTTGTTACAAAACTAAATGTATATCTGCTACTTTGTGAGAATGTCTATTGCTAAATGTGCTATAAAAATAAAAAAGGAATTAAACTGAGCACTGTTTACCCAGTGGTGGGACTTGGACACACTGTCGGTTAGAGAAAGGAGAGGAGGCAAAATGGGCCACAGCGCAGTACTTTTGACCAGGAGTGAGCCCAGCAAACTCCAGCATCCATGCACTATCCTGCACCATCTTGGAGCGAGTCTGTCAGACAAATGACAAATCAGTCAGCAGGTGTAACGATACCACAACCTGCACAACTAGAACCCATTATAGAAACAATAGGATCACAGAACTGATTGACAAGTAATTATAACAAACATGGGCTTCAAAATGAACATTTGTGCTGTCGCTGGAAGATTGAGTACTCAAGTTGGAATCATAAAAACGTCAGGGCCATTTGGTAGAAGAGATGGCCTTGTTATTCTGATTGATCACAAAGATCCTTGCTAAATGCAGGCTTCAGTTGTTTCTGTGGCATTAGCGAGGAAGAAGCATGAGCAGAAATCGCACTTAGCCACAGAATTGACTTAATATGGAGAAAAGCTGGCAGCGGTGACAAATCTCCATCACATCGACATTAAACATCACATTAATGATGCAGTATACATGATACAGTAGCTGGGCTCATGGGTGTGCACATAAACACTTGCTGTACTGCAGTACAGTGATGCTCCAATGCTGAATAGAGTCATTAGTACTCTCCAAGTCCATTCAGCTGCAACAGAAATCACATATGGGTGTCATAGTCAAGTGTCCACAAACTTTGGCTATACTGTGGATAATATAGTGTATAATAGCAAAGCCCGTGCTGTCTTCCTCTAATGCTTTAAAGTTTCTTCAGTATTTCTGTGTGAAATATTGCTTTAAGAGCTAAAGCATAAGCATGGCAAAGTTCATCACCTGAACATCATTCCTATCCAGTGTATTGTAAAGAGTCACTGTGGTGTTCAGGGAAAGGAAGTCAGTGAGAGCACAGCAGGCTGGGGTGTCCTCTTCATCACTATCCTCAGAATCCACACTATTCTCATAGTCCTCATCCTCCTCCTGACAGACAGCGTTCGGAGCACATGGAAAGATCACCTTCACCTGGAGCAGTTGCTCCTTCAGAGAGAGGGAAAGTGAGGGGGGGCTAAAACTCGCATTCGCTGGAGAAACAGAAATACGACCAAGTCAAACGTCACACATCACATAAATCATGGTTACATTAGTACACTAAATTACTAGTTGTATATTTTTTTGGGAAACAATCAATTTCTTTATACAATATTGTGGGCAGGATTGGTCAAGCTTTCTGAGGGAGTGGACAAGAGGGCATGCAGGAGAGGGTGGGAGTGGGTTTAAAAAAAAAAAAAAACCCAAAAAGCAGACAGTGCAATGCACACCTCTCCTGACATGCTGAGCACTCTACTAGAACATTGTAAGCATTTCAAACGTTCTTTTATAGTAATTTTACTATCATTGTAAGGGAGACACCAATAGTGAATAGATTTAGAAAGTCTTGATACAAACGGTCTTTGACTGGGTCACACAGCTGAGATGAGGTCCAGTTAATTCTTCCATCTCTCTGGTTCAGTCCCAGCTTGACGGACTTATAGAGGTCAAACTCCTTGAAGACCTGAGACAGATCACAACTATAGGAGGATATCTGCAAACAGTGAGAGACATTCTGCCACTCTGCCCTGCAAACACACACACACACACGTCAATGGATGCCATTGTATAATAGGAGTGATTGTGTATATATATATATATATACATATATATATAAATATACATATATATATATACATATATACATACATATATATATATA
>JAQMCW010000001.1:4313378-4326368 GCA_030068335.1 Chrysichthys cranchii
ACTCATAATTCGTTTCACAACCCACAAATATTTATATAAAAATTATTAATACAAAATATAAAGTAAAAATACATAAACCAAAATAGCCTGCACTTTAGCTTGGAAAAGAATCATGGCTGGTGTGCGGGAGACGAGAGAGGGTCAGAAACAGGAATATCAAAGGCTACAACAAAAACACGGAAACTGGAGTCCAAACAAGAGTCAAAACATGAGCGAGGTAAACACTAGAACATGGCTTGGTAACAGCGCGGGGAAATGCAAACTAATGCTTAGCGTTCATGAGTCAGTCTATTTATAGTCTAGATAATTAGTGAGCATGGCACAAATCCAGGAAGTATTCTATACACGAGTCCTCCAGCATGCACCGCTATTGGGAGTGCCCGAAATGGGTGTGCTGCATGTGCTCTCTGCACGGGCATATATCCATAACAGAGAGCAGGAGGATTGTGTGCTCATCACTGCTCCTTTAGCATTTCAGAAACTTGCTGCACTAAAGCTGTTCTGGTGGCTTATGGTGGACACCCAACTAATTTGTCTCCCATGTGTAGGAGTGTTTCTGTTGGTGAGGATTGATGTGGAAATCTGTCTGCATGTGTCTAAGAAAAAGAAAGACAGACTTACAGAGCAGCAGGTGACTGCTAGGCTGAGGAAAGCAGGAGGACATTCTCCTGCCATAGGCTGAAATGAATCCACATCCAGACCAAAATCCTGCACACAGGTACAGACATGAATGGGTAATCACAGAGAAGTTCTCCTAACCACAGGCAAAAAGGGAAAAAAACAATTTTATTCATACTTTCACTTTTGATACAGTTTTACTAGCAGTACTGGTACTAGTAGTAGTAGAAGTCACCAACAGGGGGCACTTCACACACCAAGAATGTACAGGGACATCCACTAGGGGAGCACACAATCCACAATTAGGTACTGAATACACTGGCTTCATGCCCTTTCCTTATTTAAGGCTCTTATTTGATGCTGTAGTGCTTTTATAATTAATGCAAAATAACTGTGTGTGTCTTCATAGCCAAAACACACAGGTGTTCAGAGTTCAAATGAAGACAACTAAAACCAGATTACACTCTTAGTTCACACACTGAGTTTTATTTCTCAGCACTGATAAAAAGGTTACATCAACAATAAACTTTGTACTGGATTCTAAAACAAGCAGGTTTGGGCAAATGTGATTGGCTCTCCACTGTATCCAGCAAACGCCAGTCGTCAATCAGATAGCAAGTCAATAAAGTGCTTTATCAGACTGCCTGCGTTACATAACATCACCGAGTGCAACAAGAAGACAGTCCAATATTTAGGTGCATGCAAGAGTGCGTCTGTTAACACGAAATAATACCAATAAAGCACCAACTTTTTCATATTAATAAAAGAACATGGAACTATAAATGAATACAAAAATGCAACATGTTGGGTAATGAATGCAATGTTGTGAAACATCCATGAGGCAAGTTAGCTCTTCTTCTCCCTTATAACAGCTTTAAAACCGTCGTTCCTCTACCAGACCGTCTTTTGAAGTTAAGAGCCATGTTTGCTAATTAACCCAAAAGTCTCTCGTCCTGAAGACTCTGATGTTGGAAAAAAACAAAACAAAACCAAGAAACCGTTCTTCCACTGAAGTCTATAAATCAGAGACACTGGGGACTCCTAAACATGTTGAATAACCCTCTCCTTAGAGAAAACTTTGAACAATCCCCATGTAAGTTGTTACTATAGAAATATCATTCAATATCATACATTGCAGTGATGGCTGTTGGGTCCTTAAAATGCAGCCGAGTGAATTAGATTCAGACTGAATTAGAATTATGCAAGCCTGCGTTCAGATAAGATAACAACCACAGCTGAAGGCTGAGAAGAGGCAGCGCTGGAGTCATCAAGGGACAGTACGCCGCAAGTCTGTGTGATTATATAATATAGTGTGACAATTTAAAAATCGTCAATTGTTTCACATTGTGCTCCATCTTTTATTCTGTTGTGCCGCAAATCACTTTATTTGCAGCAATATTTTTTGTTATTTGGACAATTTATTTGGGATGCAGCCGCTGTTTTTGACTGATGGGCTGCTAGGTGCTGCTAACGCCACGTTAGCAGAGACCTGGTTATTAGCTGCAGATTAGAGGTGGACCTCCCCCAGCCAAACTACAGATAAACAGATAAATTTAATATCATTAAGGCCAGGATGCATGTATGAAATAAGGACTCTCATTATTAGTATTAATTTGGATCAAAATGGTTGGTTTTGGTAAGCCCTTTTTTAAAAATTTTTTTATTTATTTATTTATTTATTTTTTAGTGCTGGATACTAATGCGGTCAACTTCATCACTGTTGTAATCAACAACTTTACCAAAATATGCACTTAAACCCAGTTTATTCTTATTTAATTCTCTTCTGATGATTCTGATCATCTGAAAATGCCAAATCCCTTATTTTTAATAATAAAAATCAATTATTTAGATATTCTTTAAATTTACAGAAAATGTGCTATATCCTGATATGCATCATAATCTGGACAGGAAACTTTAGATATAGCACATGTCTAATATGCTGTCAATAAAGCCTTTAACTTTTCTGTTAAACAAGGCCAGGTTTTGGCCCAATTTTAGTCATATAAAGCTCAGACAAGACACCAAATCCTTGGCTTTACCATATAAACATGGACAGCAGAACAGGTTATACAGGAAACAGGAAACGTTGGTGTTACACAAGATGTTATATAAAAGCAATATAAAATTGTGTAAGCTTCTATATACAGTTCTAGACATCACCTCAAGAAATGGAGGAGCATGAGGTTTGACTTGCCTCTGTGCGGGGCAGGAAGTCAGGATCTGCCTGAATCCGTCCGATGATCTCACAGAGGATAATGCCATAGGCAAAAACATCAACCTAGACACAGACACACACAGCAACAGTAATAAACTTACTAAAATGAATAAAAGCACAAGGGTTGTGATCAACTGCAGTTTTGACCTTCAAGTGATGAGAATGGCTTTTTAACCAGGTCTACAAGCATCATGACTCATCCCACCTTCTCATCATACTGCTCTCCGCGGAGCACTTCAGGAGCCATCCAGTACGGAGAGCCCACAATGCTTAGGGGCTGCTTCTGTGTGCCATCGCTATAAATAAGAGAAGAAAGCAAAAAAAAAAAAAGGCTCAAGCTAGGATTTTTTTTCTATACATGTTTAATGAATTTTCACACACTCGTAAAACCTTCCTCCTGTTTCTAAAGACAATGTACAAGGCAGGAAAGTGAGGACCATTCCAAAAGCTTCAGCTACTTCTTGTTGTAGTTGATACAGGATTGTGAGCTACTAGAATTTACTGATCCATTCAGCCATCTACCTGTGCAATGTTTCCTGTGCCACTGGCTGCCACATAACCCCAAATCATAATCGATCCACCTCCACGTTTGCAAGTTCTCAAGGGGCACTTTGTGTCATACGTTGCTCCTTTTATTCTCTAAATACACCTGTGTTGAAGGTGTCCCAAACGTTCCACCAGTCCACAGCACTCAGTTCGAAATGCCTCCGGTGTATCTAGATATTATTCGCACGCTTTAGACGATCATTTTTGTGATGAGGTCACATTTAAGGTTTTCTTCTAGAGACTCTTCCATTCAGATCAGAGTTGCACAAGCAACACTGCAGAGTAGAATGGTGCGCCACCACTGCAGTGTCAGCGAACCCTCCCTGCACTGGTCATTTGAGGATTTTGCTTTGCCTTTCTGCCCAGCACAGAGGCAGTTCTCTCGGAACGTTTTCTTGATCTTGCAGACGTTGGCTTTCACAGTTCACCTTGACTGCCATTCCTTAATGACATTTTAGACATTGGGAATTCAGAGCTGGGATCACTTTGATATCTTATCGCCTTCCCCCTGCACTGTAGACATCAAGCACAAGGTTTGAAGACCTCAGTGCTAAGAGTACATATAACACAGTGTGGAATTGTTATTCCTGATGACCAAACCTGACCTGCCTAATCAGTTCTAATGACTGAAACAAGGCTTAACAAGTTCCATCTATTTAAAGTTCATCCAATATAAATGAACTGTGCAATAATACCTGCTGCAGGGGTTGTGTTTACATTTTTTCATCTTAAAAAAAGCAATAAAATAATTAAACAATAAAGTGGCCACGGGTGCCCAAATGGTAATGGATCACCAGTGACCTACTCTACTGTCACTCAGGGAAATTTGTGACGTCATTTAGGTCGTTTCATCCCTCGTTCCTTTTTACATTTTTTTTTTTGTAATATCTTTGAAAAAAAAAAAAAGAATCAATTTCTTTGTTTGCTAAGGCTACAGCAAGAAAGAGAAAATGTAACTAGGGCATCACGATGCATAGTATATTTCAGGAAAATTCACCATAAAATGTCGTTCACGTGTAAAATTACGGAGACGCAATGCTTTGCAGTCCACTCGCACCGATCTGACCGATGCCAAAATATACTTGCATCTTCAGCAGTCTTTAAGCATCTGCGAAGATGTTTGTTTGGAAAGGGAAGCAAAACTGTCACTACAACAGTCACCACAAATCACCATAACTGGCAAGCGGAATCTGCTGAAAGGTTCTTCCTCAGAGATATTTTGGACTGGTTTAATAACACAGTATAAATATATCCAGCAACATCACCAAGCAGGAAAAGAGGAAGCAAAAGAGGGGAGAAGAGGCAAAAGAGGAAAAGTGAGTCACAGATAGTGACAGTGAGCAAAATAGAGAGAGAGAGAGAGAGAGAGAGAGAGAGAGAGAGAGAGAGAGAGATGAATAAAGTGTTTTCAGGGTATGAAAGCTGCAGAGTAAACGGTGTTTGAGGAAGTGCTGCTGGAGGCACAGTGCCAGTCTGCAGCCTCATGCTGGAATAGTTTGACCTTATTAGGAATGCTTTCCAAAAATTCTTGTATCTTACCCCCCCACATGTTCACACACCCACAAACACACACATGCACGTACACACTCTTCAGGACAGAGTGTCTGTTACTTGAGACACCTCTGAATTACGCATGTAGCCAAAGGACAGTAAACAAATATTAAAGCCAAAAAAACAAAAAACAAAAAAAAAATACCCCAAGAATTTCTTGCAGTATAAGCACTGCAACATAGGCAAGTGTGCACACATACACACACACACACGCGCGCACACACGCGCGCGCACACACGCGCGCACACACGCACGCACGCACACACGCACGCACACGCACGCACGCACGCACGCACGCACACACGCACGCACACTAATACACACTTGTGAAAACATTAGGAAGTTATACACAAACGCAAAACGGAAACGGAGCACGAGTGACACTCAAGATACACCCAGCTGCCTGTATAGCAACAGTGTTATACAATTGTGGAGGCTGCTGAATGTGTGCATGTGTCTAACTGAATGTAAAGTCTGAGGACAAAGAGCCAGTGCACTCACCACACGGAAATGTCAAGGCCATAAATTAGCACTGTTAAACGGTCACTGAGCAACAAGCGGAATATTGAGCCTGCATCAAAGACACACATCATCTCTGCAAAGAGCAATTCACTTTGCCTAATCATCCTGCATAACCAAACACATGGCAGTTACAGACACCACTGAGTTACTCTTAAAGCATGCACTAGCACACTCTTGTTCCTGGACACTACAGTCCCCTCTCTCCCTGCTCCGGAGCAGATTAGGATGTCAAACACCTAACTTTTTATTAAGTGAGTTTATTAAGCAGTTTAGTAACCAAGTATACAATATTCCAGTTTTCCACGCAATAGTCCAGTCTTTAACACAGCATTACAATCTGAACGAACGTTTATTCCGGTCTTCACTAACTAACATTTGCAATTTTGACTTCAAACCATTCCTGAGAACAAGTCACACCAAAGCATGCACCAAATAGAGTAGCCTGGTTTCGGCTGTACACCATAAATATTTCACTCGGTGCAGTATCAGGTTTGTGTATAATTACTGTTTGCATGCTTTCGGGGTTTTTTTTAAAGGCAAACAAAGGTTACAAAATACAAAAACTTTATTTCTAAGTCTCACATGTATTCTCGGTCACTCCCTATTGTCCTCAAGATACACAGGAAATCCCCATGATTCATTTTCCTGTCGAGCATGTGGAATACGCCAGACGTCTTATAAGGGTGGATGTGTTCAGGTAACACAAAAGGTTACAATTAAATTAAATGTTCTGATGCACAACTAAAATGCAGATTTTTCGTAATCTAGAATGGAGGATTCCTGGAAAAAGATGTCTGAAGAATGAGATGTAAAACAGAGACACATTTGGGTGAAGTTCAGAGAGGAACTGACTGACCTGTAGTCTGGAATTTTCTCTGCCAGGCCAAAGTCTCCGACCACAGCAGTGCAAACACCATTCTCCCAACGCACCAGACAATTCTACACACACACATACACAAATATACATTAACATTTGGATGTGAACACAGCCATGTAATGTTTCGTGTGTGTGTGTGTGTGTGTGTGTATACCTTTGACGTGAGGTCTCTGTGGAATATGCCCTTGCTGTGGAGGTACTGCAGTCCCTGTGCGATGTCCAGACCGAGGCCCATCCTCACCGCCCAGGACAAAAACACATCACTGTTCAGCAGCTGCTCCAAGTTTCCACCATTAACGTACTAAACACAGCAAAGATACACACAGATGTTTAGAAAATTCACAACCCAGCTCAGTGGTTCGGCTCTGCACCTTTGCTCATTAATAACTCCTCTTAATGATTATGCCACTAACAGAGAAGGTGGACTGATTAAGGGAAGGTGAAGTCAGGTGATTGGGTGCTACTAATTTCTTTCAAATTGTGATTTCTAGTTTCCTTTCCTTGCTTTCCCTCCATGTGTTTTGGGTTTCTCAGTGAATGTGTGTCAAATAAGGAAACAATGACTTAAGGAATGAACGCATTTCCCCAAGCACTCATAGGAGCAGCACTTTAACTCTGTATAACGCACTAGTTAAAATACATGGAAAAATCAACCCTAGAGCGTTATTAGATGATAATACACCACTTTTTTTTAAATTTTTTATTTATTTATTTTTTTAACTATTAAGACATTTTAATTCTTATGGTATTAATATGGTACTGATCTTGACTGGAAACATATGTAGGATAAACATTTTTTACTGACCAAGTGTATATAGATATAACAAAAGCTAAGAAACACATATAAACTTAAAGGAACATTTATTTAGTATGGGAGAAATCCACGTGGTTCTGCAACTTCAGAGAGGCATTTTGGATGTTCGTTCTCATTTATAACCAAATGCAGTTCTTTGCCCAATACACAGACATGCATACAACCAAAATGTATTAATATAGTGCTTTTCATTTTTTACCCTTTTAGGGGACGTGCCAAAAAAGGCATGCAGGAAGCACCTGAGTATCCACTCATCACCTTGTTCCTAAAAAAAAACTCTTAGGTTTTTAAAGGGCGGAGGTAACATGCTGAAAACTGTAGGCTCGGGAGATTTGAGGCATTAGTTACTGGGAAGCAGCCAAATTTCCATTAGCTATTACAGACAGCTGGTACAGCACAGATCTAAAGATGACAAACTGAACATTTAATGCTGAAATTTTACATCACGTGATAAACGACTTCAATCTGAAGGGCTTTTAAAATGTCTTGTCTGAAACTCAACATGCCTCTGCTTTGGTTTTCCACTCTGTGGTGATTTAGTGTGCAAGTGTGTATGGTGAAAGCGAGACTTGAACAGTACCTCTGTGAGAGCATGGAGATGTCCCTCGTGTACACACACTCCCACAAACCTGAGGACACACACACGGGGGTGGGGGGTTGGCTTAGAGACATGTTCATAAGAGCACAAAAATACCCACAACATGTTCTTGCAGGAAGAACCACAAAGATAATGTGGGTTGTGTAAACAAAATAGCACAAGCTGTAGCAGGTTATGGGAACCAAACGTTTCCATCCTGAGCAAACATTATCTTAAGGTAGCTCCATCAGTAAGGATATTAGCTGCCATATCTGCTCATTAATCCAACACTACACTTCGCTACCCTAGGAGGCACGGCTGAACTGCAGCCCTGGCGTGATTCCAACTCTTAATGCACAACACAATGAGTGATGCATCATTACACATAATCCTCACCAGTACGTGCAGGGATAAATACTTAAGGAGTCTGCATGGTCCGATTTATAGAACGAGTTTTCTTTTCTAGTGAATAAAGGGGACCATTGTACATATTAGTCTTTTTGCATTAGTCCCATTGTTGTCACAAAAGAAGCCATCGCAACAATTTTTGTGTGCACTGTAGCTGCACTACCCCAGCAGTTACCCAGAGATCTTGTAGCCAACACAAAATGGGAAAAACATACCGAAACATCAGTGGAAATTTGCATTAAAAAAAAAAGCGTGAGAGATCAAATAAATATCATTATTGGGTTTCAGCATCAAACAATCATATTAGATAACCAGTTCATAAAGACCGTCCATGTGTCATGTATCTAACTTGGATCCTGACCAGATTTAACCACATACATTTACAACTTCTAGTCAAATTCACTTGAAATCTGATTACTGACCGTGTGTAATATGCAAATCAGCAAATCACGCCTGACAACCAACTTCCAATGGGCTTCCTTGTTTCTAGCTGTTTTAGGCAAAACGTGATTTTGCTTATGCGTTGCTTATGATCATTTTTGTGTGATGCATGAATTCGCTTGACGAAGAATAAGGCCTGGAGGAGTGCCTGGCTGTGCGATATGTACATATGTATTCAGAGTTGTGTAATATCAGGCTAAATCTCGGACCTCCTGCCTCGGTTGAAGTGATCAGATTTAAATCTGCTCCCTTTTGCATTTTCACGTGTACGTTTACGTAGATCAACTCATCTGCATTTAATCCCGTAACAAGATCAGACAAAGTGGTCATATTTCTCAGATCTGACAGTGTTTCCAAATAAAAATGACACTACAGAAATGCTTCATCTAAGGAAATGGGCAACAACAAGGAGACAAAACAAAACTTGACCAAGTCATACCAAGCCACAGTCTGAAAAAGTTACATGGCAACACCAGCATCAATCAAATGGCCTAAAGTAAGCTGTCCTTGTGCACATTCAGTGATGAAGAGTACTGAACTCTCTAGTGATGGGCAGAAGCCTGGCTTATTGCCCAGAAAACACTTTCGCTAGCCAATTTCATCTTCATACAAGTCTCTAAAATCTCGATGTGATTAGATGTAGTTGTTATTGTTAGATACAGATGCAGCAGTGTGTGATGGATAAACCTGAGGATGTTGGGGTGGCTGAGACGGTTCATGAGCTGCACCTCTTTCAACATGTTGGCCCTGTTACTGGCGAGAGTGTTCATCTTCAGTGCCATGACCTGCCCCGTCATCCTGTGTTTCACCTAGAGAGAGAGAGAGGGAGAGAGAAAGAAATTCAACTGAAGCTTCCTGTCACAGACAGAGATGTTAAAGCGGCCATCGATGTCTATCCCAGCTGGGTATACGCGCATGCACACACACACACACAATTATCCTTGTGGAGGACATTGTATTGATAGAATTATAAATGCAGCTAATTAATGCTACGCCTGTACCTAAACCTTACCCTAACCTTCACCTCCGTCATGAAAAGGAAAGTTTTTGGCTCTTTTATTTTGTCTTATTTTTATTTAAAGTAAAATAAAATAATAAATATATAAATAAATAATAGAAATAAATAAAAGGTCCTCATAAGGCCCAAATTGTCAGAACTTATTATCCTTCTGAAGGCACTTGGTCATTCCAAACATTAAAAGAGATGTCCTCAGATGGACCGTCTGGGGAAAAGAACTGAAGTTTGATTGAATCAAAGAAATCAACCAAAAATCCAAAACAATAAGAAATACTATACAAAAAAAAAAAAAAAAAAAAAAACCACAACAACTATGATGAGGAAAAATGTTTTTGTTCTTTAGCCAAGATATGATCTTTAGCTCCAGGCACACACTTTACATCTCATGAGTACAGTTACTCTCATCAGAAAATGCCACTTAATCCATAATGCCCAGCATGTCTATTTCACTCTTTGCAGCTGGGTCAAATCCAGCTCTCGATTTGATCCAACAAGTAAAACGGACATGTCCACATGTGTCCAAAAAAACAACAACCCCAAAACGAGATAAAAGCAGCAGGATCGGATTTTGAAACAAAGGTTCTTTGAACATTTCAGAAAGTCATCTCTCAGAATTGGTCATTTCTCCAAATGTTTGGATTAGCACATTTCAAACGCTCAACTTTATCTCCCAAGTTCTAGCTTTAATGTGGACGCCAAACACTGGGTGGCTTTCTACATAAATAATGTGCAGCAGCCTGGGAGATCCTTCACATGGTGAAACTGTGATTGCGACTGGGAGCAGGAACACTGTGGACATCCTGACGCTTGGTTTCTGATTATAAACTGAACTGATTAGGATTTGTTGTGTTTCACTACAGCCCACAGCCATCTCACGACCTGATCAAAGCCAGCATTCACTGCGTGAGGACGTCTCACTCAGCTAGCAGGGTTTTAGACATCTTTAGACAGACTGCTTTTATCAAACTGGATCTTTACACCACGTGGTCTTTGAAGGAAGGTTAAAGTAAATGACAATGTTCTCAAATAATCAGAGAAGTATATTTAAGGGTTCGCAAGTTGAGATCTCAAAATATGTAACGGGCAAAAAAAAAAAAAAAAAAAATAGGTGAAGCCTTCCCTTTAATAGGAGAAGAGTTTTCATTACGCTTCTTTTCTCCTGAGAATAAATATACTCACTTAAACGTTCTGGTTATCAGGGTGACACTGCTTTCTGTGTGTGTGTGTGTGTATCTATAACTCACACATGTGACTCAGAGTCAACATCCTCCTGTTCCTGTCTCGTGTGTTTCTAATGTGACAGTGTGAGGTTGTGTAGTAGCTGTTTCTGCTCTGAGAGAACACAACAAAAACACTGTGTGCAGACACACACACACACACACACACAAACAAATGTGCACATTCATGCATTCACATAAGCTTACTTTACATAAAGGTTATAAATGTCCAGTGTCAGGTGTATTAGATCTCTGGAGCAAAACTCTGCAGCATGGTACAGATCGCCTTTAGGACTTGCAGCTGCAGCGCAATCTCTGAAGAGATCAGCTGATTCATATCCTATGTGATTAAAAAGCCTGTATGTTCATGCAATCTTCCATCCTACCGGGTGCAAGGCAGAAATATGCTCCGGTTGGGACGTCAGTCCATCACAGGGCATAAACCATATGACGACAAATTAGACAAATTTAATAAATGGCAATCCATTTTTACATACTTCACAAGGTCTGTTAGTTAATTGAGGTGATTTAGATCCCAAATACGTGCACTATAATGTCCAACAAGCCTGTCCCTTACTATTATTTCCTTATATCCATCCATCTACATCTAAAGTACATTAACTTTCAATTGTATTCTTCGTAAACCCTAAGACGCCATGAATTTCCATTATTTTAGTCGGCCTGTTTTCTTCTATTAAAAAGTAACGAGGTATTTAGTCACCATCAAGACAAAACGAAGCATTGTTTTCTCATAACGATAACTTTCTCGAGATCTCAAGATGATGAAACTCTGTTTTATCGTGATAACGGCACAGTTTTGCTGCTATCCTGCTGACCGGTCTGCATGGAGATGCTCTGGGCCTCGACCTTGGTCAGCGATGTAGTTCACGACAGAATCAGGCTCACTTTGATTGCACCGGTGATTAAACTGTAGTACTGCTAACTAGTGCCTTTTTAAATGAGGCACACTAATGTGAACACTGTTTGCATGACACGGTATGAAATGTCTTGCTGCTGCAATGACTGAACAGAAATCTAACGTGCTGATCAATATATTCCTGTTTTTCTTACTGCAGCATATACAATGTTAGTCGATCACTCGGTGATGCTTTTGGGAAAATTGTGTCATTATCATGGGAAAACCCTATTTTCTTATAGCATGGCAATAACAAAAATAACTTGTGATCATGAGAAAACAAAAATAACTCATTATCACAAGAAAACATTTGTTACGTTACACACACAGGCCTCACAGTCACACTATAAATTCCTGGTTGAAGTGAGAAAAGGTCATGCCTGTGCAATAAAATTGTGCCAAGAGAAAAAGAAAGACATGAAGCATGATCATATCTTGTGTGAGGGTGGGCAATGGGACGATGTGTTATCAATACCGCAATTATAACATCCAGATTACTTTTATAACAGTGACAAAAAGTATTGCTACTCACATGAACAAGCCAATGCCTGGCAAAGGAACAACCGTTTATAGCTATAATGCATGTGATGACAGTCAGAAACTAATCTGCCTCATGGACATTCCCCAACATTTTAAACTGGTAGAAATTACAAACACTCTTGAATAAATTAAACTTTAGAACTGTGGACAACTTTTGCCGGTGTTTAAAAGGAAGGAATGACTTCGGGATGGTAGTAATAGTAACTCGGCTTCGTGTCTGGCTGCATCACACCACCGCAGTATTGATGATTTTTCAATAACAGCATGACCAGTCATGTTTTATTCCTCACATGTTGTCCATTTCTAGCATATACACAATCTCGTGTCTCTACAGAGTCCCAAGTTCCCTAAAAACATTCAGAAACTTGTAATCCACTTCACATTAAGGACGGATTTAAACGGGAACAAGGCTGCCTCCTGCTTCCAGAGTAAAGCACCCTGTAACAGATGATACCATGACTAGGGTTAGACACACACTTAGGCCAAGAACTATTTACACAGACACACCATCTGTGAAGGTCCAAGCATGAAGTGTACATGTAGATTATACACGACTCCATCAACTGCTCTCATATTGCTACTCCAGACTGTTTAGTCTAATCCTGAGAGAGTGCATCACACCCACATACTCACTTTAATCACACTACACTTACAGCAGACTGTGTGTGTGTGTGTGTGTGTGTGTGTGTGTGTGTGTGTGTGTGTGTGTGTGTGTGTGTGTGTGTGTGTG
>JAQMCW010000001.1:4332075-4349827 GCA_030068335.1 Chrysichthys cranchii
TGAGCTTGCACATAGACAAGTTCTGTTTAAGAACTATACTGCTCCTGCAGGAAAGTTCTGTTTAAGAACTATACTGCTCCTGCAGGCAAGGTGTAAAAAAGCACTGTCTTTTACATGTTTACTTTAGCATGCTCACTCAGCAATGTAGGGAGTCCCTATGTGTCTTATATGCACCTGCGGCTTGTAGTCCGGTGCGGCTAATATATGGAAATATCTGGTTTTCTCTTGAAAATTAGTGGGTGCGGCTTATTTACCAGTGCGCTCTATAGTCCGGAAAATATGGTAATTAAAATAACCTTAATTATAGAAAAATAAAACTAATTAAACAAACAGATGCACATTAGCTTTGCAGTGGATACATAGTTGCTCGAAGAGGTGGATGCCAAAAAACTGTTATACACTTAGACTTCTTACTCTCACTACCATTTCCACTTCCTTGGGACCCATAATGAAGGCTCATAGAGCAAAAATGCAGAGAAACAACGAAAAAAAAAATGCATTGAACACGTTCACACCACGAGTGCTTGACCGGAACTGAATGTTTGTGCCACAGTGTGTTTGTGCTGCTGTGGCGGAGGGATTTGGTGGCGATTCTCATGTTTTGCGATTATTAGAAACACAACGAAAAAAATGCTGTAAACATTTTTAATGAGTTTTAAACACAGGAAAAAAAAAAATCAAAGTTTGAACAATCCTTAATTATACAAAAACTTACTGTAAACAACCAAGAAAACTAACCTCACATGAGATGACTTCTGGCGTTAAGGAAGTGAGAAGGAAGATGGGCGGCGAGGAGGTTACTGTACAGCTAACAAACGCACATCTGACCGATTAAACGGACACGTGCACCTTTGTTAGTTGCGCAATACGCAAACAGAAAATGGGAAAACATTGGCAAGTATGAAGCAGAAGGGGGACATGGCCTGGGTTGTGTTGGTTCGGCACCCGATTATGTGGTCGTGACCAGATGCAAAATTTTGGCGGATTTTGCGGTCAGGAACCGATTTATTCATCTTCGGAGGCGTTCGTAACCAGAGGTTTCACTGCACTGTGTAAAACTGGTAGGCACATGTTAGAGATAAAAATTAAACCTATTTAGAAAAATACTCCAACACGCAGTAAACAGTGATAAACAAAACGAAGATGCTATCTGGCGTAAGGTCCCTGTGCTTTTTTTGTTTTTAGTTTAAATAGTTGTTACCGATACAATGTGTACAGTTTCACAAGGAAATGAGCTGTCTTGGAGAATCTGCTACAGTTCTTCTGAAGACTTTGTCTGACTTTTTCTATAAACACAGCCAACCCCAGAAGCCTTCATTGTTTTTTTGATGGTTTTTTTGTTCTGAAAAGTGGTCTTTTATGCAATATGTTACTTTCTTTACTAATTTATTAAATACATATCTATGCCAAAGTTTGTACTAAAATAAAGAGGTGCCTAAGACTTTTGTACAGTACTGCATCACACTGATTAGAATATTATTTAATTTGTGTTTATTTTGTTACTGCAAAAAGCATTTAAACTGCATCTACCACTACTACAAAAAAAAGAAAGAAAAAAAAACCTGCAAGCAGTCTCAACATGCCAACAAGTGACATACCTTCATCCACATTAACAAAGGAAAACCACTTTTGTTGACTGCAGTTTGTATTCATATATTTTTATAATAGAAAAAACCTCAATCAACACCTGCATTAACCAAAGATCATTTAATAACTAAAAGAGAAACTGAATCCACCTACCAATTTTTACTGAAATGAGCCAAACATTAACAAAACACAATTAAAACAGTATAATTCATTCTACAGCTGTAGCCAGGACGGCTAGTTAAGGACTCCAAAAGCAACTCGTCCATGTGGCCTGTTACGTTGATTATTTTAAATTAAACTAAACTTTCAGTCGCCGTCTTCAATTAAAAAGCAGGTAGAACCTGCAATACAAGGAAATGCTCGATCATTTAATAAATAAATAAATAAATAAAAAGAGAAGAAAAAAAAACATGCCCCTGTAGATATAATCAGATTATTAGAAAAGCAAATACGTCTGGGCTGCCTACAGTGGGCTAGCTGCTTTTTAAAATCAACTTATTACAGATAGAGAGCAAAGAGAAGGTTTTACAACATGAAAGACATGCAAACTAGGCCCATAAAATCTTCAGATGCACCAACGAGGTGGGAAAGCATTTGCATCAACATGCTTCTGAGAATGCACTTTATCTGCGATGTGCTCCTTCAAGCTTGGTTTCCTCGCACATCTGATGGTCTTAAACATGGATCCTTATCGGCATTGTATGCTCGCACACTTTAGAGATGGATGCGGATTCAGTCATGTATATCGACGATGCAAGTGTGCAATGACATCATATAATAATCGCTGTTTACATTCACAGCACAGATAATGCCGTGATTAGAGTATGCAGCTTGTGAGACTTGTTTCTGGCCAGTCATGGTCCAGCTGTTAAAAATGAAGGATAACCAGTGCATTAGAGCCTTCCTAACAGGGACACGCCCCCACACATCAAGCACTCGACATGCAGACACAAGTCAAACACAAAGCGCAGAAACGCTACACTGAAGCTGTTGAGCGCGCACATGCACACACACATGCACGCACGTGCACACACCATTCCTGCACCACTGGCAATGCAAGCCCAGATGAGAAAGAGATCAACAGACAGCAACACGGGGGGAAAAAAAACCCTCTGCAACTCGTGTCAAAACTAGCCCACAAATATATTTAAAACCTCAAAACTCTGCTCTAATCGCCAACCACAACACAGCTTCAGCCAACAGAATTGACCAAGCTCCTACCACAGACACGTGACTGATAGGATTGCGAGATTTTCCCCTAAGAGCAAAATTCCCTGCTACACACTGCTGGATCTATATTTAACGAATGCCGAGTCATGCAAGCTGGAGCAGGAAGCTGGTCAGAACCGCTCGCTTATGTGGAACAGCGCAGGAACTCGTCTCCCACAAACATGTCGTCACGTTTCTGGACTGGCACAACCCCAGTACACAGCAATCACCCACTTCAACCCCAAAACACACACTTCACTGAGGCTCAGCCTTGAAATTTTGCTCACAATCTGACCTTTTTGTTGTTGTTTTTCTAAGTGTGGGTTTTACTTTGTTTTTTATTTCGCTTCACGTACACCAGACAAGATCTTATCAAAAGCTAAGCATGTACCCTTTCCATAGTTGCTCACTCCTTTAGTCCCTACAGTTTCACACACAAAAATGCAATAAAAACATAGAACTCACCCTGTCATACAGGACATCTCTGTAAATGCATATATAGAAATCAGGATGAAGCAGCAAAGATCATTGGTGAGTGTATGCAACTCGTACAACTAGCTAGCTTTGATAATCTGACAACAAATCTAGTGTGAAAACAAGCATGTAATTAATTAAGCAGTTACATACATATACATACATACATACACAGTTCACTTTAATCGGAACACCTGTGAACTTATGCAGTTATCCAAATCATGCAATCATTCAAATATGTGGCAGCAGCACAATCCATGAATGGATCCTGCACTTATAGGACATGAGCTTCCTTGTCCAAGGTGCTTCCATGGACCACATTTGATCGGTACTATCCACTGCATCCATGTCAAAAAACCCACAAGCGCTGCCGTTTTGGAGATGTACTGACCCAGACGTCTAGACGTTATAATTTGGCCATTGTCAAAGTCGCTCACACCCTTACGCTCACCCATTTTCCTGCTCCCAACACGTCAACTTTGAGAACCGACTGCTCACTTGCTGCATAATATACCCCACCCTTTGAGAGACGCCACTGTGACGAGATGAAATGTTATTCACTTCACATTTCAGTCGTTTTAACGTTATGGCTGCTCGATCTGCATCTCCGTCTCTCCCCACATGCACACAACTTCTGATTGTCACTTGAACTTAAAAACCGTGCTAGAACGTACACACCCAGAGGTGACCGTGTGAGCACTGGTCACTACACATCCACAAGAGCCAAACTGCAAGCAATTTGTCAAACAGTGTCACACCCAAATAAACATCTACCCAAATCCACATGACGTTCCAGTGTGCAGTTGGACAAAGGCCATCGTCCATGAGCCAACATATTCAAATGCACAATTATCACCAAATATGCCAAAATCCTCACAGCTATTCAGCAGCTGACTACAGGAACTTAACTTCTGAGCATGAGCTGAATTACAGACAGCTTGTTTAGGTCAGAAGCTGATTCTTTCCACAGAGAGGACACATCTTAACTGCTTGCGCATGCTGGAGCTGGATCCTGTTACTCCTTCTTCCACAGAAATCCGAGCTGTCTGAAACCCCAGAGAACTATGTAACCATTAGCCAAAAGTAACAAAGACATGTTTTCACATTAGGCTTTCACACTTCATTAATGATCTTCTTTATCTGAATCATTCGGATATATTAATCCTGAATTCATTTTTATCCAACTGCAAATTTCACGGCGGAAACAAGACAGACATTTTGTTCGCTGGCTGTTACAATACAGATCAGACGATCGGTTTCATGCACGCTTCACATCCGGTGAATTCCTTCGTAATCATCTGAGCGGTCCTCCAGGTTTATGGGGCTATTACATTGTGTTAAACGATGATGTTGACGTATATCCTTCTTGCTTAACTGCTTTTCAGAACAATTTTTTTTTTTTTTTTTAATTCAGCTCCGGTATCAAGAAGCTCTACACTAGCTCGGTACTCCAACCTGGCAGGTCCATGTACGTTACATTCATTTGTACTTTAAAATTAATATTTAATACAGGAAAACAACTTTTTATTTTATTTCTGGGTTTTTTTCCCCACGACTTGCACCGAAATGTTTTCTTCATTAAAATTACAGGTTAAAAATAAGCTTGGATCATTTTTACTTGTTCTCCTTGGTTCACCATACAAAGTATAGAAATCAAATAGGCATCAGCTCACTGTAGTACATTTCAGCAGGAACAGAGTCGACGCAGAAGTACAAGGTCATCAAGATGGGCACTCGGGAACCATTTGCAATTTTCATTAAAAAAAAATTTAAATAAATAAATAAAGGAATTCAATTTTGGCAAAAAGGTATTCTTACGATATTCTTTACATTTCCAGCACTTGGAAAATCCTCCTGATTTTTTTTCCAGCCATCATCTCACCCCACAATCATCCTCTTGTTTATAAAAAGCCCATAATGATCTACATTAGCACTGCATCTGGCACTAATGGCAATATTTAATCTACCCAGCAACACACGAAGCTCATTCAAGACCTGAAATGATGAAAAACAACCAAGGGAGAAATACGAGAGCTTTCTGTAAGACTTTTGAATATCTTGATTGCACCCCCCCCACACCCATTTTGGGGGAAAGGGAAAAAGTATGCAACCTACACAGACCCTGACCACTTCGATCTTAGATTAGTTAGAGCCTGAACCGTTTTTCCATTTTATTCGCTTTTTAAGAGTAGATTTGTTTGTTGTTGCTAGGGATCATTATTTTATAGACAAATTAAAAGAAGCCATTTTCTGTGTCAACATATATTACACAAAATGTTACTCAAAACCAAACTTTTTAGGCTAAGCGTTAAATTCGGACTATTTCTACACCGCGTTCAAATTTCCGTCTGTAGTTTCTGCACCACCTTTGAGCCAGTTTAAGCCACAAGGTTAACACTCGTTAAGTCTGGTCGCTTTCCCGATCGCTCCAAAGCCTAAACAGATCATAAATCTTGAACTTCACGAGGAAAATATGTTTGGTTTTTGTGGCTGGTTGGTGCTCATTAGAGCAATGCTCTTCCAGTAAAGAGAAATAAAGGAGCCAGAACAACACTATGGGGGAGGCAGCATGAAGTATGTTGGAGAAGACAAAACAAAGCATTTTCAGGTAGAAGCATGTGTCAAGACAGGCACAAGTACCTTAAGAGTACTCAACCTCATCATGGCAGAAATCCATCAATCCCACAAAAGATCAAAACCGGGCGATGTTGCAATAACTCCAAACAAAGTACGTGTAATCTTTTGTATCTCTCTGAGGTACGCAGAATAAAAGACAAGGTATTATGTAGGTGTCTGTTAACACCAGCGTGACAGGAGAGAAACACCAGTATGTTTGCATGCATATTGAACCTCAATGGTGGTGGTGATCGACAGCGCGCGGCGTTTTATTAACAGGAAGGTGTTAGATCATCTGATGTTCCAGATCAGCAAACTGAAGGTGAATGAAAATGCCTCGTCATATTTCTCTCATTCTTTCGTAAACATCCAAATACCAACCTGCCCACGCACAAGAGTATGGAGTCCAGTGCACCTGCATAGCTTGTCATCAGATATGCCTTTTCATCTTTCACACCTACATCACTCGCCTCACACTCTCTGGGTCAACAGAACAGAAAGTGTTAATGTGAGCGCGCACAGGTGGGTATTTCTTACTAGACCGTTGGACACTGTAGTACAATCGGTGAGGCAGCAGCAGAACTGCTACTCCTGCACCTCAGAGAGCCGTGCGCAAAATTGCTTTCAGGCTCAACACTGTTAAGGCAGTATTAAACCACAAAAAAAAACTGATTTCACTTGCAACACTCACTTGCTTCCTGCTTAAATAACAAGAAACCGGACAAAGCTCTTAACGCTTGAATGCGGAAAAAATAGTTTAACGTTGTGCGTTGCATACAGTTCATGTGAACTTTCACAACATATTCTTGATCCTCAAACACAAACCAAACACGAAGCATGAAACATTGTGAAGTTTTAACCCCATATGATGAAAATAAAATATATCGATTGTGCAGTAAAACACTTTTAGACAAATGAAGTCTGTACAAGAGGACATGAAGCGACGCATCGGTCGAACGACTATGCGATCAGATGATGACGATGAATAAAAAAAATTGTGCAGTTAGCCACTTTTAGACAAATGAACTGGTAAATGTTTAATAAACTTTAAATGACTAACTCTGACCCTTACTTAAGAAAAATGAAACACACGTATTTATTTTTGCATGCACAAACGATGCACAAACAAATCAGTCATACTTGGAGTCACTGAGGTGTTAATGAGGTGCCGGGTGACGTCACATCATTAAAAGATTTGACGTTTAATTTCTTTAACGCTGTTTAAACACAAATTTTGATTTAGCGTGCACAAAAGAATCAGCATATGCTTCACACTTCATGTGTTTGTGCATCATTTGTGATTTCATTATTTACTGTGACTGTTTTTAAATTCAGATTAGGGTTAGTCATTTTACAGATGCGAAACTTAACAGTTAATTTCTCGAAAAAACTGTTTTACTGCACTTTTTTTTATTTCGAGTGCATAAAGAGTCGATATACTCTTATTCACGGTCCTACCATACGGGGTGCCGACTTCACAGAGGCCTCGCTCTTCTTTCAACACACAACTGCAACATCACATATCACAGACACAATTTTGAATGATCGTGCCAAAAAGAGGACTCGGAATAAATACCTTTAAAAAACACACAAAAATCCCAAAATCACTAATTGTTTCAAAAAAAAGTAAAATAATGATACAATACAGTATACGCAAACATAAACTTCTGTTTGAAGTTATGGCCTCATATTACATTTCATGGAAGAAACCTGAAGGTAGTAAAATATGTCTAGTAACTTCCTAGTTTAATGAGGCCAGATACAGTTTTCCTAATAAAATGAATGATGAGGCAAGATCTGTGTGACTTAATAAAAAGTCACAATAAAAACAAATTTATTTAAAATTGACATGATCTCAGAAGTGTCTCGGAGGTCTGAGCATCAGCCCGTACACAAAGCCTGTCCAACGCTGCCCTCCATACAGCGAGGAAACCGAATTTCTGTGCGATTTTGCTACCAAATTACGTGAAACATCACAACCATGACAGCAGCGTACTAAAAGACACAGATTCCCAACCATGGTCCTGGAGAAATCCCTGTCCTGCACAAACACACAGACTTCAGTACAGGAAGATCTGTTAATTAATCAAGTAGAGGATGAAAAACACTAAAATGTACAGGACATGGGGTACTCAAGGATGAGGGTTCGGAACCTGTGCCTTAAGATAATTAGTCCCTTACGTTCATGTGTACAATCTATGTTGTGTTAGTGAAATAACACATGCATTGCAAAAATTAAATCAGTGAATCACATCAGGAAATGTGTCAAATCTCTCCTGATACCAAGCCAGTTTTTCAGACCAGTGACAGCCCAGGTACAGATAAACATTATCAGATCAGGGCATATATGCATGCACATATACCTATACACACACTTTCTCAAATTTAGGACGTCTCTGGCTATTAGGAACTTTTTTTTATGCATGCTAGAAAAGAACAAAGAAACAGGAAAGGACTGGTTAATAGGGAGCATATGAGAAAGATGCCAAAGTTGAGCAATATTAGGAGTCGTCTATGTAGGAGCTACAGCTACCAACATTTGACGGGGTGTGTATAAACATGCGTTTCCTAGGGACCAGTTCTTTTGGGCCTGCAGCAAAATGCATATACACAGCAGATCTGTGCATCACCTTCACAGCTTTTCCTTCTGCCAAAAAAACCCCCAAAACAAACCCTGACACATTCACACATCACACACTGTGGTCTCATAACCACCACAGTGATGCTCTCATCTTACACCGTGATTAAAGAGTGAATTAATGATGCACATTGAAATCACTGGGAGTCCCTCAGATTGCACGCATGTGACCATTAGGATCCATGTGGCCACCGACGCCATGTCTTTGACCCACTTCATAAAAGTCAGCGTGGTACGAAAGGGACTCAGAGATAAGAGTCAATAAGGCCAAAGGCAGAAACCAAATAGTCCACATCCAAATCCCGCAGCACAGTCTCATAAATCAAGGCACCAGACTGGACTTTTCCTACTTGGTAGCTGGGGTGTTACACCCTAAACAAGGCTGCATGATTTGTCTATTTACCCTGCATCTCTCAGCTAGAAATGTGCCCATGGTGTAGCTTTATAACCAGCTGAGGGTGAGTGATTCAGTAGAGCTGGGACATGGCATGAGAGCGGTCCATGTTGGAGCTGGGGAAGTGCTCATGGTCTGAATGACCTGGACATCAGAGGGCCAATTAGGGGCTTTGGGTGAAAGGCAAAAGACCCACAGTGCAGTGCGGTGTGCTAGCTGTGTGTTAGCGCGCGCTGTGCACGTCACGTTACCTTAAACACGTCAGAGAAGAAGCCTGAGCCGATCTTCTCGCAGACGAAGTCGTCGATGCGCGCGAGGCTGGACACGGCGCTGCGCAGCGCGCGGTACGAGGAGGGCCGAAGCCTCTGCGGCCCGTGCGTTCCTTCCGCTTCCGGCTCCATCTCTCACTCTCTCACTCCGGGACACACAGCCAGTGTTCACATGTCCCGCTGCTGTCCCAGCTCGCTGCGCGCTCCGGCAGTCGGGCCCCGGCTACGGACATGCAGTGACGCAGGAGGAGGTGAAGTCGGCTCGGGGACGTGTCTCCGGGGTCCTCCGGGCAGGGGACGGGCGCGCGCGCGCGTGAACCCGGCGCCGTTTGTCGGAGTGATGAATCGAGCTGCGGGATGTTTCCAGAGTCCCGCTCCTCCTGCACACAGCCACACAGGACCGCCGAGCAGGCCAAGAGCTCCGAGTGCTGCTGCTGCACACTGTGGGTCACTTAGTCCTCACTGCACACACATCCTGCAGCACACACACACACACACACACACACACACACACGCACACACTTCTTTAGGCTCGTGCACGCTCGCCTGCAGTTAGTAAATCGGTCATTCAGGGAGATTTATTTCAGAAAAAGCTCATGCAAGCCCGAGGGTGTGTGTTAAAGAGCTTAAATACTTCTCCAGGTCGGAGTGGAAGGACGGGAAACAGAGCTACAGCATGACCGCACGCGCACAAAAAAAAGAGAGAAAAGAAAACAACAACAAGCCCATAATGAATTATGTATGAAGGTCTGTTAGCAAACGGCGCGCGCGCTGCTCCGTACCTAATAATAATAATACATAATAAATCGCACTGGTGAGGCGTCCGGAGTGAAGACCGCAAGAAATAAACGCTTGGGTTTGTTGTTGTTGTTGTTGTTTTTACCTTTCCGCAGTTGACACCTCTGTGGAGAAACTGGAAGAAAACACAAACTCCAGAGGATCACCGCGGCGCTTCTCTCTCTCTCACCTTCACCGGGAGCTTTCAGACGCACCGCCCGCTCGCGCTCTGCGCCAATAACAGCAGGAAATGAGGCTAAAGTGGCGCTGAGATCTGATTGGCCGCGAGTCTAGGCGAGTGGGCGTGTCCGAGCGCGCCCAGCAGCCCCTTTACCTGAGAGAAAAGCGCGGTAAAAGCTAGAAGGCGTGGACTAGTCTGCTACTCAGTGCAGTATTTGATTCAGTGCTTTATACAGTGGAACATCTGTATCTATGTACAGTGGAACATCTGTATCTATGTACAGTGGAACATCTGTATCGTTATAAAGTGGAACATCTGTATCTATGTACAGGGGAACATCTGTATCTTTATAAAGTGGAACATCTTTATCTATGTACAGGGGAACATCTGTATCTTTATACAGTAAAATATCTATCTTTATACAGTGGAACATCTGTATCTTTATACAGTAAAATGTCTATCTTTATACAGCGGAACATCTGTATCTATGTACAGTGGAACATCTGTATCTTTATACAGTGGAATATATGGCCTAGTGCATGCTTGAAATCCCACAATGCATTGCCCTAGGTAAGTGTTCATGCTCTAGAAGCTAGTAAGTATGGTACATTCATAATACACGTTATTATTATTATTATTATTATTATTATACAGAATGGGGAGTAGAGTGTCACTCTGGACACAGGTCATGTTCTCATCTAAGTGCTGTATAAAGTAAACACTAGCTAAAGGAAATCAATATGAATCAATCAGTCATATACAAGTGCTCTCCGAGTTACGATGGCCCGACTTAGGATTTCTTGAAGTTACGATGACGATTGTGAACCGCTAAAAATTGAAAAATATTTAGAAAATATTTAAAATTCATGGGACAGCATCGCTAGCAGGAGAGCATAACAGCGTATGACATATGTAGACCCGGAAGTGCGAGGACGACACCCGGAAGTGCATGTTCGATGCTCGGATCACTCACCTCGTGTGATCCCTCACTCTCTCCTGCAACTCACATGGTGTATCGGTGTACTGTACAGTGCATTACCTCTGTTTTTTTGTGATTATTAACGGAACAGTTTCAGTGGTGGCTGTCTGTAGGCAGAGCTCGGTATTTGTGTAGCGGGGTGTCACAGCTGGACAGAGCTCAGAGACACAGTGCTGCTGCATTCCATCAGGTTCAAAACTCTCTGACAAACTCTCTCTTTTAACAGAAATGTGATTTAAATGAAATCTCGCTTAAACGTTAACTCGCTCCACAGCATAAAATATCAGTCTCCCTGTTAGCAAAACAGAGCACATAAAGACCTTGTGGCCCCGTGGAGCATGATTCCCAACTCTACAAAATAAATATTAAACCAATTGAACTTCAACTGATAACATAACTGCATATTCTTTAAAACTAAAACAACACAACAGGACTACACAATCACTCATTTTACAATATTAAAACTTTTACAATTCATTTTCAGCACGAGCAGCATTAAACACTCCCCTCTGCCTCAACCAGGAAGTAAACAATGGCATAAAGATGGCAGCCTTAAAGCGACAGTACCCAGAATACAGACACTTTCAAATTGCCCTTTTTTCTTAAAAGGGACTGTGTTCTGAAAACAAACATTTTAACTAATCAAATAAAAGAACATTTGAGATGTTGGTGAAGTTTCAAACAAAGAGGAAAAACAATAAATTATAAACATATAATTTCAACCTGGTTACATAAGCTAGGCTAAGTGGTTCAACACAGTTGTTCAACATACGATATTTTCAACTTACGATGGGTGTGGCGAATGCATCGCCATCATAACTTGAGGACTACCTTTAATGACTTTTTGTTGATTAAATAAATTGATCATTCATCCTTCTTCAGGAAGCACTGTGTTGGATGTGGAGCACATCCCAGGAACGTGAAGCATGAAGCAGGAACACACCCTTGGACCAGATTCCAGTTCACTGCAAGCCACCACACATATACACCAGTCTACCAAGCGACATGCTTTTCAAGGGTGGGAGGAAACCAGAGAACCTGGAGGAAACCCATATGTGGAAGAAAGAAAACATTCCTAGAGCTGTGAGATGGCAAGGGTTCCTGCTGTACCAACATGATGCCTGTTAAAAAACATGAAACTGGTTAAATATGATATACGCATTTGCATTTAACAGCTCGTTGGACCTTTTATTAGGTACACTTGTTGTACAGGGCACAGGTATACTATACTAAAGTGATCCATCTCTTGTTAGGATGGATGAGGGATGACCATTGAGCAGATATTATTTGGGTAATGAATCATTCTCAGCATAGCAGTGATGTTGACATGATAGCGTATGTGGTACGAGTATGCCAGAGATGGGGTCAATACACTGTTCACCAACCAAAAATATTGGAATATGAAAACCATGTGAATTGTGCCTACAAGGTGGGCCAAAACAAGAGACGTGTTTAATAAATTAGTCAGTGTATGCTATCACACCTGATGCACTTATAGAAGTGTCCCACACACACACACATTTCCATGTCATCGTCAATACCATGCTGAAAATAATCCAGCACTCAAATAATATCTGGTCAGTGGTGCTCCATGTGTTGAGGATGGCGGCTAACTAGGTGTGTTAATTACATGAACACATAGGACAAAAGCACTAATTGTAGCCTAACCTACAAAATGTCCAATTATTGAAGATTAACCTGAAGTCAAGTATAACACAATTTTTTTTTTATTCTTATTTTGTCTTTGATGTCTTTGATTTGCTGTCAGAAGTAGATTAGTAGCCTATTAGTCTAGAAATGAAAAACAAGCATCTGTACAGAATAACCTAACAAATGTAGACCAACTTTCAGAAGCTCTGCATTTGACAAATTTAATACCAACATTGTTGCAGTCGTCTTATACAAGACGGATGATGTGCATGGGAACCATGTTTAGTAGCAAATGGACACCTTTGCTCAGCTCATGAGTTAAACCCCTGCTGTACGCCAGCTAAGCTGAGAGAGGATAGTGCATTGATGGATTAGTTAATAGCGTACTGCTATATATCACCTCATATCCACATTCCTGAGATTATAACATTGCATTGCAATACTTTGGCCCTGGTATATTGCTCAAGGTCATCATTCAAAGTGCACATGGATAAGCGGTATCTCCCTGCAACAGTGTCGTGACCACAATACATTATTAATCGCCTGCTTTGTTGGCCTGCTTATTCGTGGCTTAGCAGCTTAAAAAAGCAACGTGAGAAACGTAATGCCACAGTGACACCATTGTGTGGACGAAGCAATCAAGTATAAATTATTAAAGAAGACCGTTCACTTATTTACCAGCTGTAAAATAGTTTCTATTTTGGATACATGTTAGAATGGAGATGGACTCCAAGCACATATATGTTATTCTTCAGATAAAGCTAATTACGTTAGACTTTTCCATATCCCTGTAGGTTTGACTAAAATGGAGCGCTGACAACAAAGCAGTTACAAAAAAATTCTGCCTTAAAGTTAGATGACTCACTTCTGCAATATCAGCAGTGCAAGAAAATATTGCGAAAGCGATTAGCAAAGCACATCTTGTGCAGTACTAAAACTGTTGACTCTCATATAACATTTTGGCATCGTACAAAAAGATTCAGAGTCCACAAAGAGGAAGTTAAGATGCCAAACCACAACTAACTGCCGAATGAAGATGCCATGTGTTAAATTAAGTGTGTTTGCCATCTTATTATAATGAGACAGATGCGACTACTCGGAGCTCATTAAAACCCTCCACTAGGTGTTCAGGACTGCAGCTTTCACTTTGGATCACTGGAAATGTTTATGCATGTGTGTCACTTGATGTGAAGTGACAAACATGCATCTAAGTGGTGAATAGATATGGTAGTGTATGGCAAATAAATATTCCATGCGAGTTTGTATATGGAAGTGAAAAATGTTTGCATGCAGGTGTAAGTGTTTTCCCTTCGTCCCAAAGCTCCCCAGCTGTCTGAGACACTTGAGGCTCCCAGTGGGATTGTGGGAGGGAGGACAAGCACCTGCAGCCTGCTGGTCCCAGATGGACGTGTATGTTTTTATTTTTATTTTTTTTACCCAGGAACAAAGTGTCATGTGCTGAGAAACTGGCTTCACTAAGGCTAATAACATACATAAAGTTAATGGCTTAAAGAGTCACATGTACAGCCATCTCTCGTGAACACAATTTTCACTTTTTATTCATAGATGTACGCCTCTAGGTAGCATGGTGGTGCAGGGGGTAGTACTGTTGCCTCAGAGTGAGAAAGTTCAGGGTTCAAATCTCTCTACCTTTCAGCAAACAGCTCACAACATTGCAGAACCTCCACCATATTTTAGGTGGGATAATGCTCTTTTAATTATAGCCACCCTTCTTCTCTTTATACCAAACCCACCTTGAGTGTTTATTGACAAAAAGCTCCATAGAACACGCTTTCAGTCGAAGTTGTAGTAGTGTTTTACAAACTCTGGGTGCTTATGTTAGAGGTAAACTGACAAAAAAAGGCTTTTTTTCTAGCATACCTTCCAAATAAACTGCTGGCATGGAGATGGCATCTAATGGTGCTTTTGGAGACTTGGAAACTCCAAGGTTTTACTTTTTCTTGTAATTCACCAACAGAGATCTTTGGGGATTTTTTTGCCTCATTCCTCCTCATTGTACGTGTGGACAGAATAAACATGGGTCATTTTCCAGGCAGGTTTTGTAACAGTTACAATTGATGTCCACTACTTTATTATGGCATTTTAATAGAAATGGGCATTTTCAGGTCAGTAGCTAGTTTCTAATAACCATTCTGTGACTTATGGAGGTTTGAACACCGTTTTTGCTCATTTGGTTTGTGTGTTCTCTCATTTATCCCATGTTGATGGATGACTAAGGGAATTTGGACTGTGTCACCTCATACTTGTACCCCAGTTAATCAGGAAGTCATGGATTATAACTTGAATCAATTTAAATGGGAAACATGCTTGAGTTTATAATGCATTCCCTAGAATTCCCAGAGGTTCCAATAATTGTGGTACATGTGCCTTTGTTGAAAACAATTCTAACCCAATGAAGAATGGTTTATTTTCAGAATAAATTCATTTCAATTAAAGGTTGGACTTTTCTCATTTTTCAGTGTGAGATGAAGTTACTTCACCAAATGGTGGATTTTTTTATAACCCTTTTTTATGAATTTTTACAAGGCAAGCCAATAATTGTGGAGGGTATTGTATAACATGTATAACAGTAACCTAAAACGCTAAACTAACATATTTTACCTTTTTTTTTTTTAACTCGGGGTGAGTTGCAGACCTTGGGTCCAGAAACTGTCTGGCAAACACAACCTAGAATACATATGTGTTTTTTCATTGGTTGGCCATGCTATATTAGTATCAGAACTGTTCTTCTTTACGCAGTAATTAATGACTAGGTTTTGAAATATATATTGTGTAATCATGACAACAAAAACACACATCCCCACAGTTCTTTGTCACATTTCTGTACCTGGGTTTAATATAGACAGGTGTGATTAGGACCAAATGGCAGTGTTTTTACCAAACTTCAGGAAGAATTTAAGGAAGTCTGAATGAAGGCTGCTGACCCAGAAACACTCTCTCTTATAGGTCACAGAAGAGGTGAAGCCTTGTTGCCACCTGCTGTTTATGATAAATATTGCACCTTTCCTTTAGACAGACAGACAGATAATTATAATACGTACATTACCACACAAAAATTGCATTGTGATTGCTTGTATAAAGTAACTGCACTGTACATAATAATGAGATGCTAAAGGCTTTGCACTCCATGGTCCTGTACATAGAACCATTGTTGATGCAGTAGATAAACAATCCAACATTGCAAAATGATTGTGCACTGATAGTAGATACAGTGACTTAAATGCAGAGCATTCAGGGCTAATATAGCTGGTGAAATCAGGCCCATTACTCAACCTGCCTTTGCCCATGAGCTGACATTGAGGAGTCTAATGGCTCCAGGTACAAAGGATTTCCTAAGACAATCCACTGAGCAGCTCTGTGACAGGCGACCTGCCACTGAACATACTCATCTGCTTCAATATGGTGGTGTGCAGTAGGTGACAGTCTTTATCCATGACAGGCAGCATTTTGGACAGGGTCCTCCTTTCTTCCACAGTCACTAAAAAGTCCATCTCCATGCTGACCACAGAGCCAGTTCGCCTGACCGACAGTCAGACGTCACATAGTAGCTCTCTTCTAAATGCTGCTTCTCCAGCACACTGCAACACAGAAGAGAATGCTGGCAACCATGGACTGGTGAAACATCATCAGGAATTTCCTACAAATGTTGAAGTTCAAAGGCCTCCTCAGGAAAAAGAGCCTTTCTCTGCCTCTTCCATTATAGAGTGTCCACGTTCTCTGACCAGTCCATTTTGTCATTCAGATGCAGCCCAAGGTACTCCTAGGTCCTAACGACCTCCATATCAACTCTCTTAATGGACACTGGTTGTGGGAGTAGCCCAGACTTACATTAGTCCACCGCCATCTCCTTGGTCTTGGATGTATTCACTGCTTGACATCAGGCACAATGCAACAAAATCTGCCCCTGTACTCCCCTCCTGTCCACCCCGATGCACCCCACAATGGCAGTTTCATTCCAGAACTTCTACATGTGGCTTTTTGGTCTCTGAGTTATACTTAAAGTCTAATGTGTGTAGGGTGAAGAGGACAGGGGAAAGTACAGTCCCTTGTGGTCTTCCTGTATTTATAGGCTAACTAGTCTCTGACATGTAGTCCTTTAGCCTGACATACTGCAGTCTGCCAGTGAAGAAACCTGTAATGCAGGTCACAAGGTGTGGGTCCACTTGCATCCTGGCCAGCTTTTCTCTGTGTAAGAGGGGTTGTATGATGTTTAAGGCACCAAGAAAATAGAAACCCATCGTTCTTACAGCACCATTTACCTTATCCTGGTGAGAGTGGAGTAAGCACAGTGGAGGACGCAGTAGACGGCATCTTATACGCCTACCTTTTTCTGGCAGGAAATCTGCAGGGGGGTCCACTGAAGGTGCAGCCTCTCCAGGGTCTTGATGACATGTAATGTTAATGCAACTGGCCTGAAGTCATAGCGCATACTGGGGCTTGCCTTTTTAGGCACAGGGATGAGGCATGATGTCCCCAGACACAGGCTCAGGTTAAAGATACGTCGAAGGGGTTCCTCCAACTCAGTGCCGTAGACCTTCAGGCGTTTTGGGCAGAACTTGTCCAGGCCAGGTGCTTTCCTGGGGTGAAGTCTCCTCAACTTTACTCTGACCTGATCTGCAGTGATGGGTGGAATGAGGGTGTGGTGATCTGATCTGATGTGCTGAGATGAGACAGGGGTTGCCGCACTGTGTGAAAAAGGGGCAGCCAGGGGGTGAGGTGCATCATGGGAGAGAGATGCATGATTTGGGGTGAGGTGCGTCATGGGGTGAGATGCATGATTTGGGGTGAGAGGTGCATCATGGGGTGAGAGGTGCATGATTTGGGGTGAGGTGCATCATGGGGTGAGAGGTGCATCATGGGGTGAGAGGTGCATCATGGGGTGAGAGGTGCATCATGAGGTGAGAGGTGCATGATTTGGGGTGAGGTGCATCATGGGGTGAGAGGTGCATCATGGGGT
>JAQMCW010000001.1:4355191-4365411 GCA_030068335.1 Chrysichthys cranchii
TAGTGAAAGAGGACATGAAGTTAGTTGGTGTGAGAAAAGAGGATGCAGAGAATGGAGTTAGATGGAGACAGATGATTTACCATGGCAACCCCTGAAGGGAACAGCCAAAAGGAGTAGGAGGAGGAGGAGATATTTTTTTCAGGGTTATATATGAACTCAGTTTGTTGTGTCATAAAATAAGCTCTGCATCTTTGGACCAATCATGTTTGAGATTAAGGCATGAAGTTAAACATAATTAACTAACTAGTAACTTCATGTTGGTAATGATGGTGATAAAGTCTTCTGAGATTTGAGAAATCTCAGATATTGAAATAACATGCATTTCTCCATGGAAATCCTGGTAGTTTTTAATGAGGGTAGGCGTACAGAGATGTTTTAGTCCTTTTAAGGGTGAATTAGTTAATGTTATTCAGTGGTTTAAGGATGACTGCATTTTTCGTGCATACTATTTCAACACAACAAATGAGCTCAGACCCCTCCATTAACTATACTCAGACATATTCTAGAAATAGTCAGAATGATTTGTTTGTGGTTCCTTTTGCAGTCCACTTTACTCGTCTTCTAAAAGCCAAGTGGTCTGCTTCACAGGCCACTTCCTTTATAGCTAAAGAATTTGGTTTGAATGGACAGAAAGACTGTGGTAACTCAAATAACCACTCTTTAAAACTGTGGTGAGCAGAAAAGCATCTCAGCATGCAGTACAACATGTTTGAAACTCAAGGCAGATAGGCTACAACAGCAGGAGACCACAACAGAGTCCATTTCTATCCTTGCCAACCACCTACTTGAGACTCATAAGCAGGCCTATGGCAAGGAGCATGAGTTGATGGTTCTGCAAAAAAAAATAAAATAAAAATTGTCTATGAATGTTTCTGGTATTTCATTTGGATTCCATTTCTGTTTCTGTCCCACAGTCAAATGACATGATGTAAAATAATCATTACACCGCTGGGCTCTGATTTCTAAAGCTTGGTGTGAACAAGTGGTTTGAGAGCTCATCACTGGGAAAATGTCAAGAAAGAGTGACAATTACCCTTCTGGATCCACTCCGAATGTTAACAGCAAAAGTGATGAGATCATTTCCAGATTGTTGCGATGGGGTCCACTTAAAAACCAAAAAAAAAAACCCAAAGAAAAAAAAAGAAAAAGAGTATGGTTCATTTAAAAAGAGCTGAGAACACACCTTGAAGTTTCAAATATATGAAACATGTATCGGCTGAAAAAAACCCTATATAAATGTTATTTTTGGCTGAGCTGCGTTTCTTGAACTAGTTGCTGTTATTCATATACTTTCCCCTGCACTCGTGTATCGTCGCAGACTGTTGCTGTCTTCAGAGGTGGACCTGAAGAAGCTACGTTTCTTCTCAGTAGTAGACAATGGTGGCTGTCCGTGGACATCTCCTGTGGACAAACAGCTGATTGAAGCACAGAGAAAGGTGGGACGCTGGACATTTTCTAATAATTCTGTAGCGATTACATTGAATAAACAAACTCCAAAGCCTTGGTGTGCGTTTGTTCGTGTTGGTGTTTGCAGGTGATTCAGCGACTAGAGGCAGATTTGGGAGTCAAAGTTAAGGAAATGAGCTTTCCACAGCTGAAGTACTCCTTTCAGATCTGGGACACATGTATGGCTCTGCCAGATAAAGATGGCAAGGTTTGTTTTTAAGTACAATTATCAATATTTTAAACATACTTGTACACCACACACGTTATAGATTATATTAACGATTACTGAGAGAGGGATGATTGATGGGCAGCTTTGCCAAACAAAGTCTTCTGGATGTGTGTGTGTGTTTGTTCCAGCCACCGGTGTCTTTTGCAGAGCTGATGGCAGATGGAGGCTCGAGCGTGTGGCCAATGTGGGAACTGATTAAGTGGATTTTTGGGAAATCTGACTACACACTACCTTCCATTGGTATCACATCACAAGACAACACAACCCTGACACACCAGCAATGTGCAGAAAATGTCTGAATAACCTTGTAATAATGCACACCTCCATGTGGATTTTTCAGGTCAGGCTCTAATGAAAAGCAAACCGTCACCATACTACCTCAAGCAGAAGGAGGCACTGCAGCGTGACATGGACAAGGTGTTGGGGACAGATGGTGTGCTCCTGTACCCCTCACATCCTCTCCTGGCGCCCAAACACCATCATCCATTATTCACAGTGTATAATTTTACCTACACAGGTGACACCACATGAGGCACACACTTAACCAAGGAATCATATTCAGCATTCAGTCATCTTCATGATTCAAGCGTTGAATATTATCTGTTTGCAGGGATCTTCAATGCGCTGGGCCTACCCGTTACCCAGTGTCCTTTGGGGCTGAGCAAGGAGGGTTTGCCCCTCGGGGTGCAGGTGGTGGGAGGGAAGCTGCAGGACCGTCTAACGCTAGCTGTGGCTCTATATCTGGAGAAAGCTTTCGGAGGCTGGAGAGACCCGGGATCTACCTGAGAAACTGGACCATGTGGAAGCGCTGGACCCATGCTGCTTTCTTTGGAATGGATTAAATGTATTAATCTAATTTGCCTTCTGTCTACAGAGCATTTCTTAAAGAGTTTGAGTTTTATAAAACTAAAGTGACTGAAGTGTTTCCCTGATGGATTCCTGAAGAGTTCAAATCTATCAGAGATGAATGCAGCAAAACAAGTAAATAAATAAAAGATGTTAAAAGCCTCATTAAAGCCATTACTTAACGGCTTTCTAATTTTACATCAACTTGGGATCTATTCAGATCAATGTGTCATTAGCTGAAAGGAAAGGAAACACCACCTGGCACAGGCAGGAATCAGAGCTTTTCCACTTCATGCTCTTCATTTCACATTGTACTTTTTTTTTTGTTTTTTGTTTGCCATTTATGGTGTTCAGCTGCATCACGTAAATGCTGTTAAATTATTAACCTATTATTTATCATCTAGGATGTAAAATAAGAACCATCCCGATAAAAGAAATGTGCACCAATTCTCTCTGACCTGTATAAGGCGACAGGAAGAAAGGGTTATTGTAGGACAGTAGTCTTAATTGCAGAGTATTTTTGTGACTTTCCTGAAGATTTTGGCATGCATGAACATGCACACAATAGGAGTTCCAGGTAATTTTCCCTGGTCCTGGCAGTCAGGAGGGGTGAATAGTTTAAATAGAACAGTTTAATATGTTGCTATGAATAATAATGTCTTATTCAATCCACCCCCTAGTTTTTGAAACACAGGCCTCTACCAAACAGTCAAGATTTGCCTTTATCGTAAAATGAAAATGACCGAACCTTCATTAGACTTTATTGCGGTACTACCTCTTTTCAGTAAAGCCTCGGACATTATACCAGCTCAAAAAACCATGCCTACCTTTGTCATTTTCAGCAGAGTCCATCTTTCTAATATGCCTTTGCCGTTGGTAACTTCATGCGAGGAAGCTGGCTGAAATGTTCCACATCCAGTGGATTTTCTGAGCATAACTGACCTAAACCAAGTGGTAGAGATGGAGCAGTCAGGTTGAATTAAGTTCAGTGCAATTTTCAATAAGATACAGGGACTCAAAATGTGCTCTATCAAATAGCTCACCGGAACGTTAAGGGTTAGATGGACAGATGAGAGACGTAGATCCGACCTTCATGTTTGGTCCACGAGTTCACTAAAAAAAGTTCTATTTTTCATTATTACACTGTTCACAGGGAAAAAGAAACCTGACAAGATATTTTGTAATATTTCCCTTTTAACCATTTGCAAACCACCAAGAAAATGAACTTCCAGGCAATGGACAAACGAAACAAAGGTCGATCAAGACAGATGGCCAAAAGTATATGGACACCTGACCTTTACCAGCCATATGTGGTTCTTCCTAAACTGTTGCCACATTACGTTACCATCATTTGGCAGACGCCCTTGTCCAGAGCGACTTACGTTTTTATTTCATTTATACAACTGAGCATTCTTAGGTTAAGGGCCTTGCTCAAAGGCCCAGCAGTGGCAGCTTGGCAGCATTTGAATTTGAACTCCCGACCTTCCAATCAATAGGCCAACGTCTTAACCTCCGGAGCTACTGCCTTCCTACAAAATTTGAAGCATATAATTGAACAGGATTTTCCTTAAGGAATTTTGTTTCAGTGGAACAAGAGGCCCAAACCTATTCCAGCATGACGATGTCCACAAACTTTTGGCCACATTGTGTATTTATTATGCTGAAGAGCTCATGAAGTGAGAGCTGCAGTTTATGAGTTCCCCAAATGTTTAATAATCACTTACTGTAAAAGAAACTACGACCTCCTTTCAGTGAACGGCATGGTCAATGTTTTAGATTTAATAAATTAATACAGGTGTACGCCAATTGATCTAAAGCATCTAATTTATACAGTATAACTCATTTAAACGTATTTATTGCCAATTCCATGAGGAGCCATGTTGGTCTGATGGCACCTGCTAAACGCAAGGCTGAGGAGACCATCCCGAGTTTACAATTAAGAACTTTGTGTTACGGGAGCTTTTTATATGTACTTTTCCTAGTTGCAAGTTTTGAAATGTTCAAAATTCAGAGTAATGTATATCGCAGCATGTGCATGTTGAAGAGTTTTTAGTAAGGGTTTGTGAGTGTGTTCACTGCAATCTCAGTTCACCTTCCCTCCGCAGAAGGCACCTAAAATTATAGACTGCTCCTGTAAAAGTCATTTACATTATGATCAAATCAGAGAACACTCATTCTTGTCCGGACACGTAATGATTTATTTCGTTCCTTCTTCTGGATGACTGAAAACCAATCAATCCTCCAGAGCTTTCCAAAAAAAAAAAAAAAAAAAAAAAATCTAACCAGCAAACCTACATTTTAGATTTTTTTGGTTTTTTTTTTTGCAAAATGTAATTTTCTTACATTCTCACATTTAAACAGATGGACACCTTATGTTTTGGAACATGTAATGGCGTGTAAAGGCCAAACATACAGGGGGTCAGTCAAAGAAGCTAAAAGCATCCCAGGGCAACAGCCCCGCCTCTATTCCAACTCATCTTCAACAACCGGGCGATGATAAAGGACATATTACAAACCACAAACAAAAATGAAAAATACAGAAAGTAGGTCCCTGATTTTTGCTAATACAGGAACACACACACGAAGTCCATCTCACTTCTCTTAAAAACCCCTCGAACATTAAGACAGTTGCTTAGGCTGTCATTTTGGCCCAGATACTCTGTGTGAATGTGTGTGTGTGTGCGCACAAGTAAATGTGTGTGTGTGTGTGTGTGTGTGTGCACAAGTAAATGTATGATTTGTCTGCATGTTGCTTACTTAAAAAACAACAAACTTTACAGTGGATTTGTGTGTAGGTAAGTGTGTGTGTGTGTGTGTGTGTGTGTGTGTGTGTGTGTGTGTGTGTGTGTTTCCAGTTCTTCAGGATGTATTGGTGATGGGTTTGTATTTTTTGAGGCGGGTCCACTGGCCTGTGGAGTAGTTCATCTCAAACACTGTGTCCACCAGCATGGTGGTGCTGCCTGTACCATCCGCTTTAGGAAGAACCTCTGTGTGCTCGCTCAGCTTGATCTGGATGATGTCGCCCTGCTCCGGACACGGGTTCTCTGTAGGAGAACAAGACAAGTTTGGAGGTCTGCACAACAAGCTCCCAGGACAGACGCCACTCCTACACTGTTCTCACGCATACAAATATTACGCATGGTCTAGAAGCAGTCTCTATTAAATCAGAACGTATACCGGATCTCAACAAGAGAGAGAGAGACTGCTTCTACAAGTGTTATTAGTGTGAGGTTGTCCAGAAGGACATGATCAGTCAGCATTTTTGGAAGGAGTCTCCAGTGTCAACACTAAGAGTCAAAGATGAAGCTTCCTGAAAGGTTTCTGGAATAGTAAAGCATTTAGGAGAGACGTCTGTGGGCTTTACGACTTCTTGTTAATACAAGCTGCTTGTTTTCACCTTGTTATGTTCAAAAGGCTGTTGAGGAAATGTTTGTGTACATTGAGGGAATGTCTATGTACAGCTGCTCCATGACATAAAAAGTAACTATAAACAGTTAAAGGAAACCCATTTGGATAAAATGACTTCCGGTTCAGAATGCTTGTTTTTGTGTAGATTTGCGTCCTGTCGCTCATATTATCGGCCCCTGTAGATATTGGGGGCAGAGCTTTGTGAACATGTTCGGGAATCATTCAAGTGTCAAACCCATGTAACTGTTAGAGACCTAACCTTTATAAAAAAAATAATAATAATAAAATAAAAAAAAAATATATACATACACACACACATATATATATATATATATATAAAATAAAAAAAGACTAATCTTACCCAATGCACCTACAGTTGAAAACAGATATTTACATACACTTCAGGAAAAAAAACAAAAAACAAAACCAAACTTTTTTTCCCCTTTACTGTCAAACATTAAATCAGAGTAATCTTACATTTTAGATGAATAAATATGAACATATTTTTTATATGAATCGAGCAAGGGAGAATTTTTTAAGGTTGAGGTTAAGGGCCTTGCTAAAGGGCCCAACAGTGCCAGCTTGGCAGTCCTTGGAGTTGAACTCCCGACCTTCCAGTCACTAGTCCAATTCCCCCGAAACTGTTTCACTTGGGCCAATGTTTCGGGTATCCTTCCACAAGCTTTCTACAATAGTTTGCTGGAATTTTGCCCCACTCCTCTTGACAAAACCGGTGTAACTGGGTCAGGTTTGGAAGATCCATTTGCGCCCAAACACTCTGAAGTGTATGTAAATATCTGGTTTCAACTGTACATGGTCTTATGCTTTTCTTTTCTTTTTTTAAACCGACAACAAATTTCATTCATTAAAAGCAGCATGTATTAATAACCAGTCTTTGCAGCAATCACCTGAAGAGCTGAAGTTCAACTGGTACCATCAGCAGCCTGACAACAAGGTTTAGCCCAAACCAGGCAAAGTTAGCACAGGAGCTTACATCCACAACAGGAGATACAAAGACACCACAGGTCAGGTGGCTATAAAGCTTTTCTTTTTGTGCTTCGTTAATATAACTAAGAGCAAAATCATAAAGACTCTCACCAACGCCTCCTGTCATGAGTTCCCTAGCTTAACAACTCAACTTGGTAACAATTCAAACTCCAGGCTGATGAGAAACCCACTTTCATCCATCATTCATTGGCCTCACACCAAACTAGAGAGCAACACAAAGCCTTAGCAGATCAGTAAGGAAAGGCGAAACATCCATCAGTCTTAAGTGCATTTTTTCTTACAGTATAAGGACTGTTTCACTCTTACACCCTCAGGCTATCTACTCTGACTGCTGGTGCTGCTCACACCTGTTGATGTCTGATGACATTTGACATTTGTAAGCTACATCATGCGTGTCTGCTGTTAAACTTATTGAGTTGGAGAGTACACTCTAAATTTCTCCCTGGACTTTGTTGTTGACATTTGGTCTTATTTGCACTGCTGATGAACCAAATGACCAGCTTACTCTGTAGAATGGCTGAATGGACTCTGGTTCAACCTGAACAGAGTTTAGGTGTATTTGGTATCATTTACAGGGCTATACCGCCACCTAGTGGGTGTTTACACATGCAGCATTTCTTAAACTTTTACTGAGCCTCAAATGTAGGAAAACATGCCACATGTTAAATATGTTGGTTATTCATTAATGCCGTGTTATATTTAAACCATGAATGCCCACAATGTGTGTGTGCGCAACACTAAATTTCTCATTTAACAGTGAATTAATTTTTTTCTGGAGTTCTGCTACTGCTCTTTCTGATACCTTCAGCAATCTGCACAGCTAATCTCTCAAATTAACTGAGGATCTGTTTATTTAAAGATGTACCTTTGGTTCTTGTAGCTGAATGTGCATATTAGTATGACCGATTACAACAAAGAGTGTAAAAGGTGATAAAGGAGTAAATGTGCAGCGCGTGCTCCTGGTCCCAGTACCTCTTGATCCTGCCATGAAGCCCAGGATGAGAGCTTTCTCGGGTCGGGTGACTTTGTTTGCTGTCTTAAACATTTCCTGCGCGGCGTACATCTGTTCTCTCTGTAGTGATTAAAAAACAAAACATAATAATAAAGTCGAATGTAGAGAAGCTAAAGCTCTGAGAGACAGAGAGAGAGACATCAGTGCATAATGCAGTCCTCACCGTGAGAGACAGATTCTTTTTTGGCTGTGGTTGCTGGGGGGCTGGTGTGGGTGTGGCTTGAGCTGCAGCGGTGGATGGAGGTGTGGCCGTGTCTGGCTGTGTGGCCGTCGCGGTGGCGGCGGCGGGCGGGGCGTTGTTGTGAGGTGTGCTGGTGGGCGTGGTGGGGGAGGTGGGGGCCGTGGGACTGGCGGTGCTGGCGTTATACATGGGCGCTCTCTGTTTAAACTGACCCGGGAGCGTAGAGGCTGCAGCACCGCTCGCCGTCGAGTCCTCTGGCTGCCGGTTTGTAGCACCTGTGCTGGCTAAAGGAAAGCAGAAACAAAACAACTGCTCAACTTTTATAACAATATCATTTAAATTAAGTTATTGAAGTGAAGTTGAATAACACTGATTGTATTATGTTTCCCATTCCACTTTCAGTTTGGTGTCATTTTTATGACATCAAATAAAAACATCATAGAACTCAATCATACTGATGTACAGTTATTAATTATTAATATATATATTCAACATGGCAGTCCTAATACACTTTGCTTCATGAAGATGTCTTGTTAAACCAAGATATATGAGCCATATTGTCCATTTTATATCATGTATTTTTGGAAATAATTTAAAAATTCTTCATTTCAAATGACATCTAAAAAACCATGCAACGCCAGTTGACCCTTGTCTTCACTGGACCCAATACATTTATTTATTTGATTAAAATGTTGATTGTTTTCTGCATTCTGCATTACTCAGAATAAAAACAGCTATATGTGGAATTAAATCTACTTTGCTGCAACATCTTTTTGTGCAATTGTTGAACGAGGTGACGGTGCTGTGCCTCACCCTGCTGCGTCTCGGAGCTGGGAATATAAGAGGAGGAGGGCACCATGCTGGGCGTGGCTGGGAGGTAGCTGGTCGACGGTAGCGCACTCTCGTTGTTCAGTGCCCCCAGTTTCTGTTCGGCAGATCAGTGGATTTATTCATACTAATCGCAGCACAAATCTGAATTACAGCAAATATACGTAGCAGAACGAAGGAGTAAGGTCTGAAGAGGAGGCTGGTTCATGGACCTCAGACACAGGACGTTAACAAACATGGTTATTTTTAGCTCATTTATCACACACCTGCGCAGATACCAGGCCGGCGGCATAGTCGGGGGTTGCGTTCTCCACCACTGCCTCCTCTTTGGCCACCTTCTCTCCTGCTTCAGTGTCTGAGAGAGGAAGAGGAGAAAAAAAAGGGAGGTGAAAAAAAAATACAAATACAAACAGCAAATACTGCTCATAGTGAAGTGCTTGAAGTGCTACAACTCTGAAGTACCCAGAGTCTTTCTTCTCCTCTTAGCTTCTCTGCCTGCTCCGACCATGTCCAACTCTGAGATGTCCAACAACTAAAAGAAGGAAAGAGAAGAAGATGGCTTATAATACCACCACGACAAGCTGAGGATTTTTTTTATCTTCTATGGGATTTATTCCACTTGCAGCTTGGCATTTGTCCAACTGCGTCAAACACAAAATGAGCAAACAGTTGCTGGATAAGTGCTGGAAGTGTGCGGCAGCGTTACCTTGACCCCTCTCTCTTTACGTAGTGGTGTGCGAGCCGGGGTGATGGGCGTCCTGTTACTGGAAGGGAACATGCTGGGAGCAGTGGGGCTGCGGAACGGAGCTTTGGGAATTCCCTTCAGTGGTGCTGATGTGGAAGTTAAAGAGCAGCATTATTATAGTTTACTCTATTTATGTCTGTGTGTGTGTGTGTGTGTGTGTGTGTGTGTGTGAGAGAGACAGACTGAGGAGTGCACAAATGTGAGGGTAAGATAGCAGAAAAGGCAACACTGTGTTCTCTAACTCACTTGTAGTGTCGATTTTCTTGATCAGACCTCGTCCTTTAGCGTGGAAAGGCACTCCTGCTGTTTTCTTCAGCTGCTGTGCTGTTTCTGTGGCTGCAGCATGAACACAAACGCATATACAGATACTCAATTAGCCCATACACACATACAAGACTGAATAAAAGTATTACTCTGTACTCACTCACAGGGCCAGACACAGAGAGAGAGAGAGAGAGAGAGAGAGAGAGAGAGAGAGAGAGAGAGAGAGAGAGACACAGAGAGAGAGAGAGAGAGA
>JAQMCW010000001.1:4397957-4410953 GCA_030068335.1 Chrysichthys cranchii
AGAGAGAGAGAGAAAGCGAGAGAGAGAAACAGACAGAGAAGAAGATAGAGAGAGGAGGGGGGGGGGTTCTTTAATGTTGCAGCTTTCCATTTCTTTTCAGTTCCCCTTGATTAGCTTTACAGAGAGCTAATCTGTTGTTTCATGGGGCAGGAAAAATAATGCTGTCCAGATAATGGAAGCGTAATGGAAGAGCGTTTAAGAACAGAGCGTTAGTCTATTAAATGTAATAGAGCAGTAACTACAGGAATATAAATTAAAATCGAGTTCAAGTCAGGAATAATGATGGATGATATTCAAATACACCAGTCGCATCTCCCATGACAGGTTTATATAAAAAAAAATCGTTGGGTTGATTCAAACCCCAACAAACACCGAAGCCGTTCTCATATGTGCGCGGAAGTTGAAATTATTCGTGGCTAAAACGATCAATTTTCCCCAAGAGTCTTCATGCATGTGGTGAATAAAGTACAGAATTGTGCAGAACGGTCGGCTTAATTCGACCCCTCAGGCAAGACAAGAAAGCACCAAAAGCTGGCTAAATCTGGAATGTAGTTGAACCTGCCATTAGTGCTAAAGCCTGACCGAACCAATAGGAGATTCATATTCACCCACTCCGTTTTGTGTTTTTAGCTTAAAAAAAACATAGTAGAAAAAAATAACAAGCCAAGTAATAAAATGCCTGTATTAAAGCATGTGTTCATAGTACTCTATTGTCGCACAGTAATACGCTAATACACCTGTATGCTTTAATACATGCTTACAACAGGTCGTGACCTATAGCGTAGGTGGAGTAGGCGCTTGGGTTTGGGGATTGCCTGCCCTCAAGCCTTCTCTCTCTCTCTCTCTCACACACACACGCACACACACACACGAGAAAACACAGTTTGAAAGATTGGGGTTAACATCATGCACACACAAAAGCATAAAAACACCAGGGATTCTACAAGAAAATAGCACACAGTACTCCAATTGATAACAAAACATCTGTGATCATAGAGGCCGGGTCAGCTTGAAATATAAAGAGAGCTCCGGAGCAGATCTGCGATGGTGTGTGTGTGTTTGTTGAACAGGAAATAAATGAGTGCAATAAGACCCACAATGCACACATATTTTCAGAGTTTCCGTTATTGGACACATCACTTCTACTCCTACCTATACTGGAAGTGCATGCATGTGTGTGTGTAATGAGCCAGACATGCAGACCAATAGCTGTGTATAAGTTAAGGTGTGTCTGTCAGACTTTGCGCTAATAATGTTGATGTAGAGTGATGTGTGGCTGCTGAAGCAGTATGACACTCTGCTGTATGTATTAGGCCATATGTACATGTGGGTGTGTGCTTTGACAGTGTGAAAGCGCTGACTTGGCCCTGCTGGAGTGAACGTGACAGGCAGATCCATACTAACACACACACACTGCTCCCTGGAGTCCACCCACATGAGGGAGGGGCCTGAAAGACTGCAGAGATGCAGCATGTTGCAGTATTCGGAGAGTACATTAGAATACACGAATTGCAATTAGTACGAATAGTATGAATGCACTGTTTCAGCTCATCTGTAATGTAGGATTTGATAAAAGTGCTCAAGATGTTTCAGACCCAAACTCCCCCACACACACACACTCTGATTGGAAAGATATGTTCGTGTGAAAGAAAGGATATAGATCTGCATTATAAGCGGAGTTGTTTATGTAACAGGTTGTCTCTAATGCATATCAAAGACTGAGGATGAGTAATATCAGAATTTGTTTTTCCTTTTAAATATTGTATGCAAACGACCCATGTCACAATCATTTAAACGTTTCTGACCATCAGTATATCTCATTCTTCTTACACCTTTGTTTTACCACATGGCTAATAAGCCCTACACCTGCCCACACACACACACACACACACACACACAGGATACAAGGTATCAGTTTCACACCAACACTCTGCTTGAGTTCCAGTAAGACCTTTAATTCATTAGACATATCAGTCAGTCTTTACTCCGTCTATTCTGCATGTCTCTCAACTACCACGTTTGCTCTCAGCACCAACATACCCTCAGTAAGCGCACGCACGGTAGCAGCTCCAAATAAACACTCCGCTCGTAGATATGATTTTCCTGGCATGGATTTGTCCAAAGCAGATGGTGGGCACTGCTTCAAATCTGACACACGGGCTCAAACTCTGCACAGTCCCCTTTATCAGTGAGGTGGCAGGCATGTTCAGCACCTCCTGTCTGCTTTAATCCCTCAGCTCTGAGATCTGTTGCTGGACACGGACATAATAGAAACAGCTGGGTCTCAGTGCAGTCGCACATGCAGCCTCTACTAATTTAGTCCCCTGGGACAGAGGTTTGCTCGTTACACACTGCATGTAGTGTGATCTCATTTAAAAAGACAGATTACCGACAGCTTCATTTGACTTGTTTTTTTCCAATAATGCTGGATTCGAATTTCATGTATCAGGTGCGCAACTACTGATCCCCCAGATTATCGTCATGATGTTTACAAAGCTGTTGATAGGTCGACGCTGTTGTGAAGCCTTTTTCTCTTTTCAGACTCGTATTAATTCCATCAAAGTGGTAATGTAGTAAGGAATTTTCCTAGGTTTTATTTTAAAACAGAAAGCGTAACAAGTGGAAACATTACTTGGTCCACAGGTGAGCAATCTTTAGAGAGGGATTAACCCTTCAGCACCAGAATCCTCTTTTCATAGCGTGACTGCTAAATATGAGTGACTGTGAAGGACACAGGTTTCAGTTTCATGCGCGACCAAAAGCAAAAAACTTCAAAAACAATGATCTCTAAAGGGACAAAGCCATAACATTTCTCTTTAAATAACTATTTTGAACTTTAAACAGTCACGACTATATTAACAAAGTCACTCAGCCTCAATACAGTGCTCATTTTGTGTCACCAATTTGGGTTGCATTAGGTTTACGTGGGGAAGTGGGGTAGTGTCGTTTTACTGGAGAGAATCTCTGGGATTTTTCTTCTGTCCAAATCTGCAGTATTTTATGGTCTGCTTGCACACTAACTCACCATCTATAAAATGACCCGTAGAGATAATATACATGCCTCCTAAAATATATCCAATCTGAACTAAATTGTTATGAATAAAGATTGCAATATATCTCCCACCAAAACCAAAACCATTATTAGCTGAGTTTAAAATAAATTATAGACAACGTTGAAAAGAATGTCCCTGGGGTTTCTTTTTAGGTAAATCATTTCTTAGCGCAGGCAAAGGCCACATATGTGTTATGGTTATGCGATTCAGTAATGATCCACCTGGATCCCCACTTGCTGTACAACAGGCGCTTAAAAGAAAGGTCAAAATGATCAGTCTGAAATAGTTTGAAGTAAAAATGAGTTCCACACAGTACATATGGATTTTTTTTTTAGTGTGAAGATACTCTCAGGCCTGTGCATTATAGAGAAATAGTTTACCCTGTGTGAATCGATCGTAATTATTACCACAGTGAACTGCTGTTCTACAACTGAACTAACCACGTAACACATGGATGTAGATGTGGGTTGTTATAATAGCATTAGCTGTCACCCAAATGAGGATGGGTTCCCTTTTGAGTCTGGTTCCTCTCAAGGTTTCTTCCTCTTGTCGTCTCAGGGAGTTTTTCCTGGCCACCCTTGCCATAGGCTTGCTCATCGGGGATAGGCATGTATCTATATATTTATATATATATGCACTTTTGGATATGTTTATTGATTAATAGGTCTTTAATTTGATATTATGTATTGTAAAGCTGCTTTGCGACAATGTTCTGTTGTTAAAAGCTCTATACAAATAAAATCAAATTGAACTGAATTATTGCAGACGTCTTCCAACTATATTACGTAACACACCCGCACTGTGTCTGGAATTCGTATTCTGCCTGAGCGGCACTTATGACATTTACATTTCAAAGCTCCTCCTAGATGAGGTCCTAATACATGTGAAACATCCTCTGACAGGCTTATTGAGTTTCATTATACTAGAACAGCATAGTGCTCTTTCACTTATAGAAACAGGTCTCTGTTTATAGCTTCGGTTCTGGTGTTAGGATTAAGTGCATATGGATGTGTATGTTCTGGGAACCCGGTGACTTTGTGTAGTTCAGTAACTGATACTAGTCTGTAGTATGTAGGTGAAAAAGACTACCATGTTCATCTAGCAGTCAGAACTGCTTCGTCTAACACATGCTGAGTTCTTGCGGTTGTGTTTCTGTAGGTTCTCGTTTCTGGGTGGCCGTGCTGGACGGTCAGGTGGTGGGCATCGTTGCAGCACAGGGACGAGAAGACGACAACACGGTGGAACTGCGGCGCATGTCTGTGGACTCTCGCTTCCGGGGGAAGGGCATCGCCAAGGCACTGGGGCGCCGGGTCCTGGAGTTCGCCATGCTTAACAACTACTCGGCTGTGGTTCTGGGGACGACGGCAGTCAAGATGGCCGCCCACAAGCTCTACGAATCGCTGGGTTTTCAAAAGGTGGGCGAGACGGAGAATTACACTCTGCCTGGAATGAGCCGCTCACTGATGGAAAGGCTCTTCTTCCAGATCCGCTACAGCCGCTACCGGCTACAGCTCCACGAAGAGTGAGCGAGTGTGAGAGTGAACGAAAGCATGGGCGAACGAGTGGACGTAAGAAAGCGCGTGAGAGTGTGAACACCGACCACAACCCTTAAATCACCTAAACCTAATCCACCTCTTAAAACTTTTTTTTTAATTCACAAATGTTATTTCTACTGCTATTTCTATTAATTCCTTAACCATCATGTTTTTTCTTTTTACATTTGACTTTAATCATCGTTCATTATCTTTTTACCAGTATCGACTGAACCTCCCAGTTAGTTTATACATACACTAATATATTTATTTATGTGTGTGTGTGTATATTATATATATATATATATATATATATATATATATATACACACACACACACACACACACACACACAAACGTAACGATAAAACCCTCATCTTAACAAGAGTAAAATGCCACACAACGAACCAAGGTAATAGGTCGGTCTGTCAGACTCTTAAATCTGTTGTAAGGGCTGATCTGATAGCTAGCACTGACTTTTTCCTCAAAGATGGCTGAATGAATGGAGGGGTGTGCAGAGGAAAGAAGAATGGACGCAGTTAAGATTCTCTTTCCAATGTCACACTGCTCTGTTAAATGTACACAAATGCAGGTCTTGAACTTCATAAAACGGAAAGGCTGGTGACTCGAGCAGCCAAGCAAACAATATTGACTAAAGCACAGCAAGTTTTTCTATGTCTTAAGAACAAGTAGAGAAATAAACAGTGAAGTTAGCACTAAGTGATCTAACTCCTAGTTAATCCTGCAGCTCGGAGCTGACTCGGAGGTAATTCACTAGTGGTGATTTTACTTTAAGGGAGGAATCCTACTATACATATACATATATAAATATATAGTGACTGATATTTGCCTCAAACACTTCCTGTTTGTTTTGTTTTTTTGTTACAGGCCAGTCTCTCAATCTTTCCTTTTGTGTTGCTGGAGCAGATCAGATATTGCACAGATTGTATTGCTGTATAAGATCTATCTTGTGTTATGTCTTAATATTACTAAAATACCTACTTATTTGACTTGGAATTAATTGACTTAGATTAACAAGATGTTACTTTGCAGTTAGAGAAATGTGATTTGACCTTAACGTAAATTTCGTCGTACAAATTGATTGTTTCCATTAAAACATTAGTAAGTTTAAACAATGCAAATTGACACTACTGCAGGATTAACATACGTCAATACACGTCTGTTATCTCTGCATTGAAACTTGGACCGTCAGAGGCAAATCTGAGCACAAATTCGGTTTTGACAAATCGACTGCGAAAATATTCCAGATATAAACCTTTCTATTTTACATAAATATGGAATATGTAAAATCTGAAGTATGTGAAACATTTGAATACATATCTATGATGGATATAACTGAAAATCTCTCACCATATCCATTCTCCTAGGAAAGTACCAGCAATGGGAGAGATATAAGCCACAATGAGCCTCATTTGTGAAATATTCTTGTATAAAGCTGAGAAACTAAATGTGATTAAAACTAAAACAACGTAGCGCAGAAAAACACACAAAAACACCAAAAAAAAACCCAAAAAAAAAAAAAAAAAAAATTTGACCCTTGTCAATTTTCCTTGACCTGACTTTTACCCATCCATGAAACTGACTGCAGCCGTGGGCCAGACCCTCTCACACCTTAACCCCACTCACTCAGCCCCCACCCCATCTCTGCATGCGCCACTGAGCCTTGTTGCGCTGCTTCTATCCCCATTCGAGCTTGTACGACTCCTAAAAACCCCTCTGTGATGTTATAGTAGCAGTGCGACCCATTCGGTAGACAAGTCGAGTAACTCAAAAGAAGGTTGATGTGCATGACGCAAGAGCTGCACCTACCGACGCGCTGCTTCGATGACATCACAGCTGCCAAAAGTAGAATGCAAAAGCAATGCAAATATGTGGCATGCCTCTGTACCTGGTTCGTACGTACGGTGCCTGCCCTGGAAATGATGTAACTCTGTTGAGAAAAAAAAAATATCTAGAACAAGCTTCTTTTTTAGCCGAACATATAACAATGTGTGTCTTTGTTAAAAGAAACTACTGTTTTGCATGAAACAAGACTTTGAATGAAAAACATTTAAGAAAACATGATCTATCAAATTGATGTCTTAACAGTGAAGTTCTGATTTTATTTATTTATTTTTTTGGGTTAAGGTTATTTCTTTAACGTTTTTTTCATTTGTTTTGACCTTTTACTACTGGGGTGATGAATATCCTGTTTACTGTAAGAAGCCCCCCCCCCCCAAAAAAAACCCCACCCAGCTAAATGCAGCATTGCATATTATATTACCAGACATTAAAAGAGCATCTCACTGTAAACACTAGGACAACTCGCTTGATGAAATCAGGTGAGCTTAAATGTATAGATCACCAAATAAAGGGCAAAGGTGTCTGCTGAATTGGTAAAAGTAAACTATTTACGTTTATGGCATTTGGCAGACGCCCGTATCTAGAGCGACTTACATTTATCTCATTATTTAAACTCGTATTAAAACCGGACAGTATACATTACCAGATGCATTCAAACATGGAGCGTTGGGACCATGATCAATTGTTTAAACTCAGATTCGGACAACCTACAAAAACACAGAGACAGAGAAATCGGACTAGTGTGGGACGAATGGATAAAACTGTTGCTGATAACTTTAGGTTACAAAATCCACATAAAGGAGCTGCATGGAACATTAAGGTATTAAGGATAGGTGTTAATCCAAAGATAAACAAATGAGAGAATTCTCGCATTAATATATTAAATATATTTGTTCAATATCATCCAATTTGGCATAAATGCAAGCCTGGTTACAGAACTATTGAAATTATTTGGAAATATACAATTGACCCAATTATGTACAGCTAGTTACACACAAACGGAGATCGGCAAGGACGTATCATGGTCATAAACATTAAATGAAACTTGCATGCAGCTCCTTTACTAGAAGACTTACTGCAAATATTAGCATGTACTTTCTATATAAAATTGGCTTTACTTGAACAGGAATCCCACACTCACCTACACAGATGTTGACCCAATTGCATATATGCTGCACACGTGTCAGTTCTTCTGTGAGTTAACAGTGTTTTGTTTTGGTTTTTTTTGTTTAGTACATGTCATGTTGACAGATGTGGATGACTGAATGTAAAAGGCAAGCTATAATGTATAAGTTTCTGGACAGAACCTGGCTTAAATAACATTAAATACTGCTTTACTGCTGGTCTAATTTGTCAGCTGTATGACCACACTTGTTTAAAGTGTCGACCACATAGCTAATGACTGCTTCATGTACAACATGGTGAAAAGCCCATAGCTGTGTTACTGGCTTTTGCACAAGCAAGAAAAGCCTTGCACGTGCAAAACGTTAAAAGAATTCAACTTGACGAGTGTTTGGATGAGAATGTACGCATGCTGCTAAGATTCCGTGGATTATGACGCAATGGCAGAGGTACTAGTTAAAGACCAAGAGGATACGAGGATGGATGGATGGAAGTTCTCCGCTGTGGAAAGCTTGGGGAATTCCTAGAGTTCATTATCAGTCATAACGAGAATCACAGATGTTCATTTAAAAATTTCCAAAAGGATTTCCTACTAATTGAATCAATGAAACTTTCATGAGCGACTCAATCTCCCCCTCCCCCCAACCCCTTTTCAGCATTCAAGCGTGTCTTTTGTACATAAATATCCAGTGTCTGGAAAAGACTGATAATGCAAAGCATTCAGAAGACCTGTGACCTGCATGAGAAGATGGCTGCTACAGGAATGTTCCACTTTTAAGAGGATGGGGGGGGATTTACCGTGGAAGAAGCGTCCACAGTTTGGCTCCCTGGAGGGAATTTGGGTACAAGCTAAGGCTGGATCCCCTTCCTACCTCCCCTATCTACTCTTCTGGTTAAAAGCACTCTCTCGATTGTGGCTGGAGGTGCCAAGAATGCAGAAGCACTTGTAACAAATTGTATTTTTATTTTTCTGAATTTATTTTGAGGTTATATTTACTGCTTTTTTGCTAACAGCAAGTATGTACCATATGCAAATGTATGATAACACAAAAATGTATTCAAGAGAAACCTTTTTTTCATAAGGCTGAATTTGCCAAAGGTGTTTTTTGCTGCATTTTATTTTATTATTATTTTATTTTTTTGGTGTTCTTAACACTTGGAAATCATTTGGAGATCAAGCCCTTGTGCCATCTAACCGAGCAATAAAATGTACACGTGAGAAAGTAAAAAGTAAGGAATTGAAAAGTAAAAATGCTGCATTCATTTTCTAGCCCTAATGCTGTACTGATGGTGAGCATTAGCACTGGCAGGTTGAGAGATTAAGGGGCATGACTCTAAACTGATTTTCTTTCCCCTTTTTATTGTGATTAATGTTTTTTTCTAAAATGTGAAGATAAATAATGATTAAGTAGTGCATATAAAGTGTTGTACAGTTTGGCAGCCCGTGGAAAGACGTGAGCACTCGAGCCCACTGTACAGAGTGATGCTACGCGTCCTCTGAAAGCTGTTCCAGGTTCTAAATCTCTGTTTGGTCAGCATCAAAACCTCGACAAAGTCTCTTTCAGCACTGAAAACTACAGAGACGTGAACTTTTCAAGATCTTGAATGTTGAACAGTAGCAACATGTTAACCAAATGATGCACAGTTTAACATTAGAGGAAGGGAAAAAAAAAAAGATTTTTTCTTAAAAACAAGGAATTTATGTTTTTTTAAAGCATTTTGTTAAGTGTAAAGTTGTAAAGTGTAATTTACTGTAAATAGGGACATTTTGTGATCCTTTTATAACACAAATGATATCTTCTGGATGTTTACAAAAAACACTGACCTGCAAACTGAGACACAAATGTATTCCTCAACCAACAGCACACACTGAAGTGAGAACAGCTTTCAGAGTGACGGACATCTCCTCCGTACCAAACATATTCAGGCCATTATTCATGTTTGCAGTACACTGTTACTGCTGTAGCAACCTGAAGATAAACTCCAGTATTTTATAAGACAAAAAGCCCAAACTGTTAACTGAAAAGTTTCCAGTCTGAAGAAAAGGTGTTATCTATTTCCTGTGGTTTGAGTGGTGCTTTAAGCAGTTTCTTGATTGGCAGGGAATGGTAGAAACTCCTCTTTATGCATCAGTGCTGATAACCCATGCATTCCTGTCTTTTTGATCCAGTTCCTGTCTGACTATCACTATGGAAACAAGCCCACTTAAAGCACAGCAGATAAAATTATATGCAACCACTCAAGGGAGCAGGTCACCTGGAACATGGGGTCGGGCTTGTGTGCTTGGCAAGTGTGTTAAATATGACAATAAGCAGGCCAAGTAAGGGGTAAAAAAGGGGGGAGGGGTAGAACAGATGGCTTTAGGGTACGACCGGCAAAGGCCTTGCTAAAAACCTCTGTGTGGCTGCAGTGATCACCTGGATCCTTCTGGGTCTGTCATTATAAAGATGCCTCAGTTTCTTTAGATGTTCTTGTTTGTTTTCGATGTGTCGGTTTTTTTTTTTCTTCAACTGCTGTAAGTATTATTTTTCTCTTTTGCTTAACAAATGGGAGCATTGTAAAGATGTAAAGAAAGGAGATCCTGCATTACAAAAGAAATGGCTGTACATATTGTATTAATTAAAACAATTAAGCTTGTATTAGCTTATGTATTTTTTCCCCCATTCAATTCATCAAGCATAATATCAGCAAACAATTTTTATAGCTTTAAAGACATCCTGATTGATATGGATCATTAGGAATAATCATACAGAATTTCCTCTGCATGATTTCTATTTATAATCATGTTAACGTGACTTCATAGGCACATTATTATCTATTGTGATGGACCTTTTTTAAAAGCCTCCAGAGCAATCATTTCATTATGAATGGTTATGAACCCCAAAAGGTACAGGGCTCAATGGAGGTGGCAACTGGGGGACATTTATGAGAAGGATTATTGCAATGTGTGTGCATGTATGGGTTTGTGTGTTACGAAGGGATATACTGAAGGGGACTTTAAGGACACGACACCTTTGCAAGACTTGGAAACTGGGACAGAGTGCTAGGTGTTGAATTCTCTGTCTGTGTAGGTATGTATACTGTAATTACAAAAATTATACAGAAGAATAATTATGAAGCAGAAGCGGCACTGGGTTCATGTCTTAAGCAGGTATTGTGAGAGCAACTGAAACAAAGAAATTTTATTTCATGTAATAGTAGCCAATGTACTGGGTCCCTTACCATCATACTGCTAATTTGTGCTCTTACCTTTAACTTCCACTATGGTAATAACATCGCAATCAAGAAGCTGCAGTAAGAGAAATGAACGTAACTAGCACTGGAACATTTTAACGTATGTGAAGTTACATTTGGCTGAAATCCGAATATTAAATTCTAAAAATATGAACAATAACAGATTTAAACAACTCTAAACATTAGTACAACAGCCCGACGAATATCTTATCTCGACAATAAAAATGTGTTGTAAAGATGGTACAAAAGCGAGACTGAACAAGAGATGGATGAAAACCGGGGTGCAGAACACAAATGGACTGGTAGTGGTGAAACGAGACAAATGCCTGAAGGAAGAGAAAGACACAAACTGGCACAATCCAGTCTAGGCTCCTACGGTTGCCCCCGGATACAGCAAGCGAGGAACAAGAACCGGGAGCTGCAGCAGCCCAGTTACCATGGCGATGGGTTTCAGCTCAAAGAAAGACCTAGAGAACGAGAGAAGAAATGAGAGGGGCAGGAAAATAAAAGAGCGAGAGAGAGGGAGAGAGAGCGAGACCAAAAAGACAGACAGAAATGAGCCCCTGAAAATAAGAAACACAATGAGGCAGTGAACGATCCAAAAAAAGAACAAGAGGCAGAGAGCTGGGGAGAGAAACACACACACACACACTGTGTGGCACTGAGAAACCTCAAAGCAGGCTCAAACAGAGGTGTGTGGTGTAGCAGCGTGGCGGAGACTGACTTCACACATGGAGCCCCATGATTGTCCTGTAGACACCGAGACCTTCAGAGGAACCTGCACACACACACAGTCACAAAGACATCCATATCAGATCAACCCACCAGTGGTTACTAATCACTGTTTACAGCAGCCTGCATTGATCTATGAGCGCGCACACGCACACACACACATGCGCACACCTCTATTGTTAATGAGGCAAGAAATTGTTAGATCATTGACTGACTAATGAAATGGTTGCTGCCAACAATTATTTGTGTACATTAGTTTGTTAATGAGCTCGATCAGGCAGCACATTCCAAGACGTTTAGTCAAAGAATTTAAAAAAAAAAAAAAAGTGTTTTTGAGCATGTGAAGGGTTACATTTTACACACTATAGGCAATTAAATAGGAATAATTTAACCAGCTTTCTATCAAATACAGAAATCTTTGCACGGAAGGATTTCATTGTCCAGTCATGCCACACATGCACTTGTGTCTAGTCTAGATTAGTCTTACAGTAGGTATCGAAAAGTGTCAGAAAAACACGTGTCCTACATTGTGCCTACATTACATTACATTAGCATCATTTGGCAGACGCTCTTATCCAGAGTGACTTACATTTATCCCATTTTTTATACAACTGAGCAATTGAGGGTTAAGGGCCTTGCTCAAGGACCCAGCGGTGGTAGCTTGGCAGTGCTTGGATTTGAACTCCCGACCTTACGATCAGTAGTCCAGCATCTGAACCACTGAGCTACCACTGACTCGCACACAGTCGCACACTGCCTAGAGTGATCCAGAGGAACATTTTTCCCTTTATGTCTAATTTTCTCCCCCATTTAAACATAAATAAATAAATATCTAAAATATTCTCAGGTCACTTATCACTATTTCTTGCTCAGCCTTTCGAATTCTAGAGGATTTCCCTTGAACGAATTTCTTGGAGGCTTAACTGAAGCCATCAGAATGTTTCTAATTACTCAGGTTATTGATTGTGTATTAATCAAACTCCTGGATTGAACTGGATTTAACAGCAGATTAACTCTATAACTGGCTGAGTCTTCATGATTTGCTGCAGACCATCAGTTTGATTTCTAAGGAATGCCTAGCATTAGTCATCACCTATAAGAATGCTAACGTGACTCTCATCAGCTGAAGTGTCAACCTAATCTCATGCCACCCTTCAAAATGTAGTTCTGTATTTGCAAATTACTGCATTTATTTTTTATTTACAGTTGTATTAGTTGCAGCACGCGGGCGGCACGGTGGCTGAGTGGTTAGCACTGTCGCCTCACAGCGACAAGGTCCTGGGTTCGAGCCCCGGGTTCGGCACAGGTGCCTTTCTGTGCGGACTTTGCATGTTCTCCCCGTGTTCGCGTGGGTTTCCTCCAGGTACTCCGGTTTCCTCCCATAGTCCAAAGACATGCACAGTGGGGATTAGGCTAATTGGCTGCTCTAAATTGCCCATAGGTGTGAATGTGAGTGTGAA
>JAQMCW010000001.1:4433357-4444554 GCA_030068335.1 Chrysichthys cranchii
AAGAAACAGAAACTTAGTCAGAACCGGAGAAAGCAAACATGGGAATAGTAAGGCTTGGCAAGAGCGCGGAAAATGGCAACTAATGCTCTGCGACCTTGGTGTGCTTGCGTGAGTCTTTTTATAGCTCCCACAATCAGTCCCAATCCGGTACACCTGTCACCACCCATGAGACGCGCCACGGCGTTGCGGAGGAAAACCAGGAAGTAGTCTTTAGCGCGCAAGTTCTTTGACATGCACCGCTATTGGGAGTGCGCAGAAAAGGTGCACTGCATGCGTGCTCCGCGCGGGGAAATTCATGACAGTTTTATGTATTTTTACTTTATATTCTGTATTATATTTTGTCATTTTTATATAAATATTTGTGGGTTATGAAACGAATTATCTGAGTTTCCATTATTTCTTATGAGGAAATTCGCTTTGATATAAGAGTGATTTAGATTACAAGCATGTCTCCGGAACGAATTATGCTCTCATTGCAAGGTTCCACTGTATTTACTACTTTTATGATAGGAATTGTGGGTTGTTGACTTAACAGGTATTTTTCTTTTTGTTCCCCACTCTACCAGGTAATGCAAAGAAAGTTGAAGGGTATGTGACACAACAAGGCTAAATATTGTCTTGTTTTGCGACACTACTAAGATATTTCTTCCTTGTAAAAAAGATTTTAAAAAAACTAACTGAAAATCAAAAGGTAGAGGGAAGAAGAACAGAGAAATGCAGAATAGGGAAGGTGAATGTGGAAGCAAAGGAGATGAAATGGCCATGAAAAGAAACCAAGAACAAGCTGGAAAGGATATCAAGAACAAGGTATGAGGAAAGAGAACTGATAAGAAAAAGGAATGGAGGACACTCACTGGATGTTTGGCAGACAGTCGACCGCTCACAGTACTTGTCTGATTCCATGTAGAGGATATAAACGTCTGAGCAACAAGATGTAAAAAACCCTTAAGACGTATTAAATTAATACAGTACCCAAAATAACAAAAAGCAACAGCATCAACTGCCTTAAAAAAAGCATTACGCCTAACAGTTACATTATTGTATATTTATAGCAGAGACAGTGATATGAAGTAGAATTGGCTTCTTAAAGCTAAAACAAATTTCTTAGAGTACAGCCGGCACAGCGTTAATGAGAGTTTTGTCTGTTGTTTAGTGAAGATGTTTCAGTGCTTAACAAAAGAGGAATTACACATTATCAGACAGACTTACCTTTGTCATACAAGACAGAATCCCATCCAGAAAAGTAGACTTGATCTTGTGAACCTATAAAGGAAAACATACAAAAAAAAAAAAATTACACACAAACAGACTGGAGGTAGTTAAGGGAAACAAACACACACACACACACACACACACACACACACACACACACACACACACACACACCCACACACCTGCCTATATTCCAGAACAATTTTGGGAAGGGGGTGCAAATCCTGGAGCTGTAAGAGCTATAAGAGACAAAGAAAGAGATAAAAAGGAAAAACAAGGAAATGCAGTGAAATAAATGATTTATTTATAAACTATTTACATTAAATTTTATTTAGAAACTAAGCAGATTCTGAGGCATGGGTGGAAAGTTCGACATGACAACTGAATAGCCTCATCTACTACACTCTAACGCTAAAAGCCCTTAGGAAGCAGGAACTATACATCCAGTTTACCCAATAACACATTTGGGATCAGTTTTCATTTGAATTAAGTTTTTTAAATTAAAAGGCATCACTGACAGTCACTGTATTATTTTAAACTGAACCAGAACACAAACGCCATCATCATAAAAACAGCAATGGTCCAACTTCTTTTCATCACAGAATATGATATGGCATATTCACACAAACCTTATTCTGCATGATGAGGCAGAATAATCATATCTTCTTCTTTTAGACATCAGTGTGATCTTTCAGGCAGAGATTGCCTTTTGCATTGGAAAACACTTTTTTTTTGCCTGCTGCCATATTTAGCTTCATGTCAACATCCTCAGAATTTTTCAAATAAACTCAGCAATCACAAAATAGTGCTTTGGAAAAGCATTCAAATATTTCGTTGCTATGGGTTGCATCACGTAATCTCCCATTCTTCGCTGGAAGCACAAAACAACTGCGTGCAATTTCGCAGGCTGATTAAATGGGCTTTTATAATGACACGTATAACCTGTGCAAAGTCTTATGTTACATTTTCATCAGAATATACCGATTGTGCTGTTTCATAAATAAATTCACAAAAGAAACAACTCTGTGTGGTGCAACCATGCAGATTTGTAGCTAAAGACTAAAGAAGTGTTTTATTGCAGACATCACCCGAAGAAACACACTCAATCATAATAGTTGCAAACGCGCGCGTGTGTGTGTGTGCATGTACCACAGCCTCTGAAGTGGACTGCTGCTGTCTGAGCATGGTCTTGGGAAGCTTCTTGTTCTCACAGCGTTTATGCAGGCAGAGCTTCTCGAACAGGACCTGACAACGGGAGCTACTGTGACTGTGCGTGTATACAGAGACATCATTCTGCATCGCTAGAATTCTCTGTAGATATAATGAACATTTGACCATTGCTTGACTCATTCTTTTAGAAATGTGAACCCTGACCTGTCGAAGCTGAGAACTGCTGGACACCAGGAACTTCTGACCAGCTGTCTGGTGAGCCTCCTGCTCCAACTGCTTCATCTTAGTCTGAGAGAGAGAGAGAGAGAGAGAGAGAGAGAGAGGTCTGATATAATTAAAAGGAGGTGGATAATTTTAGATGCAGAAAGAGGGAGGCAGGTCACACTGTACTCTCTGAACAGGTAAGTGCCAAAAGTAGCAGATCCTGGCATCAATATTAAATCTACAGCATAAATCCCGAGGGCACAGTGTTCCTCAGAGACCTTTCTTTATCACAATTGCCCTCTCTCCTCTCTCCTACGTGTGTACAATATGTGCTAGATATTGGCTCTTGTCCGGCCTTTATTTGATTTAATCTCAAAGACATTATAGTGTGAATAGACAGAGTGAGAGACAGACACGCTCTCTTGTTCTTATATAAACACACAGATTTAATTACCCCCAGCATCTCTGATGTATTCTTTAAGGTATCTCTGTCCACATGGATCCTATGGCTCTCCATAGCTGAGAAGAAGGGGAAAAAAATTCTCTCACACACATACACATCTCAAAAGTCTATAGACACCCGCATTACGTTGTATCTATGTGCACTCCACCTGGTGCTTCAAACTTGTTAATATATCATTCTTTTTCATTTCAGATTATAGATGGACTGTCGAGTGGATTGTTAAAAAAAAATAACTCCCCGTTGTAAGGTCGCTGATGTTGATGTCCAAGTCAGTCGGAGTACTTCTGTGAGTGACCTCCATCAACTTGACTACTATGGCAGAGCAGCTAGAAGGAAGTTTCTAGAAATTTGTTTTGTTTTTCAAAAATGATGGTGTCTATTTACTTTTGAGTAAATTGCGCGTGTGTGTGTGTTTGTGTGTGTGTGGAAAGAGAGAGAGAACTTGGGTAATCTAGACTGGAGTTATCATCTGCTCAGAGTAATTAAATGTGCAGCGTATCTCCCATTATAAATGGCTTCCTGACATGATTCTGTATTAATGAGGATAAGTGCATCAGTCCATAATCGTGACTACTCAGTCATGTGTACTCTAATGTTCACTTTGCCCAGATTTAAAAGTAGAGCTGAACTGAAGCAGTAGACATGTCAGCGAGAGCATACAGAGTGTATCCTTTAGCACATATTAAAATATATTTTAAGTTTCCTGTCCTTCAGTGGTGTACCTGCCAAAACTGGAATCATCTTCTGTTCCATGCAGAAGTAGAGCTGCCACAGACCCTGTGTCTACAGAGGAAGGTTGGGGGTAGTGAAATGGCCAGTGCACGGTTTCTTTCTTTTTGTCTTTTTTTTTTTTGGAATAAAGGATATATTTTGGGGTTAAAGGCGTGTACCTCCAGCTTGTTCCGAAGCTCCACCATTACCCTGTGTACCTGAAACAGGCTGGAGATCACATGGTTTACCTGAAATAAAACAGAAAGAGAGGGCACAGGGTTAAGTGTACTTTTAAAATATTACACGAATTAAACAATCATACTTTACCAAGACACACGTGTTCTGTTTTTTAGCTCTATATTAAAGTGCTTGATTTCAGATCTTACTGACATTCTGTGAAGAGAAGGGTGTGTGTGTGTGTGTGTGTGAGAGACTTAGGGTGCTGCCTTGCAATCTTTACTCTGTTTATCTCAAACCGTAGTGCATATTCCTTCTTGGATCATTTAAGCAGGTGAGAACATCTGTGCCTGTGTGAAGTAGGAATTTAACCAGTTCCTACAGCTGTTTGACTGCACTGAGAACATTATTTAAACCCCAAATCAACACAACTGCAAACATCAAACGAAACATACAAGAGGGACTGTTTTTTAAATGTAAGCTGTCAAACTGACATAAGCCTAAGCCTAAGGACACAGTTGTAGCCTGGCACAAATATGATATGTTCTGGATATTTAACCCTCTGAAAAAAGAGGGAGGGGTGGCATACTCTCTCTCTCTCTCTCTCTCTCTCTGTCTATTACACTAGCCAGTCATGGGCAAGTTTGAGCTCATGCATACGGAAGTGGGCACTTTCCTCCAAGTGTGTTATGCCAATTCCAGACATTGCAAGAGCAGCATTTCAGAAAAAAAAAAAAAAAAAAAGATGCATTCAGCTGGTGTCACATGTCTGGAAAGAAAATATGCAAGAGCCTTTGCCTTTGGTAGCTGTTGTGTGACAGTGGAGAGCTGACTGGTGGAAGGGAACTAGCCATGACTATAGTCTGGGAAAATCAGGGAACAAAAGAAAAAAAATCTATTCAATATGCACTGAGTGGCACAGTAACTAGATTGTGCAGCTAAGTTAGTTAACTGTCAGTGGATTGGCTGCTCTACATTGCCCACAGGTGTGAATGTGCCATGTGTGCAGTCGAGAAGTCCTGTCCAGTGCTCGGTGTAAATTACGGTCATGGAAGCTAGGAATGTTGGAAGCATCTATTGCTGCCCTATGGCTGGCAGACAGCATTGATGATGATGATGAAGTCATATAGTGAAAGAAAGTGCTCTTTAAGGTTTTCTGCTAGTCATGTCTTCCATAAATAGGCTAGTAATACTTCATGTTATCATTTGCTTATTAACCATTAGGACAGACATATTAAAGTCATAAAGGTCATATTAGTGGGAAGGTATTGACTATTACCTGATCAAATCTCGAAGTGGTTAAGATAGCTTAGACTAGCTGTGTGTAAAATGGGCATGTGCTTCTCAGTGACTCTGAGATAGTCACCAGATCTGGTAACTTTTTAGGCCCCTTTAACTTTAATTCAAAAAAGGAGCCTACTCAGAAATCTAGTCTTGAACTCAGTACAGCTCTCCAGCTGACATCTCAACTGCTGATGAATTAAAAGTTGAGGGAGAAGGTTCGCTCAATTCACCATCAGTATGTAAATGTGTGACAGTTGTGCACTTGCAACCAATCACTGATCAATACCGCTCCATCCTCACACTTATTCTTCATTTTAAACTCTCTTCTGGGAGCCATTTACAAGTAATGAATTCAACTAACGATTTCTTGACTACTCACTTTTCACAACTTCTCTCTCACTGCGTCTTCTTTTTGTTTGTATTCCTGATAGAAAGTCTTTTTTTAATGTGTAAAAGCTTAGGTTGTGGTGCCATTAACACTTTGAACTACATTATAATCTATTATTTTCCATTATGATAAAACACTATTCTATTTAATTTTTTTCCTAATGAAAATACATTTCCTTTTTGTTTCTTGCCAGTGTGATAAGCTCCTGATGAATAAAGGAATAAGCACATAAGTCCATAATGTCATCTAATGACATTTTTCGAGCGTGCTTTAGCTATTTTCCTTCTGAATAGAGTTGGCACCAGTGATGTGGCTTTTACACAGCAGTAACAGCGTGTTCCAGGCCGAGAGAAAAGAACAGGCTATTTTGTACTTTTGAGCAACTGGAACAGAATGTATTGTGTTAAAGACTAAAATTTAAATTTTAAATTGTCATTTGAAAAAAAAAAAAAATCAGTTGCAAGTGCACGGTAAATTATACACATGCTAAAGGGGAGTGCCTATACTGTAACATATTAAAGTAATCTGCAGCTTAGTGGGTTTTTTTAATTTTTTTTTTTATTAATCTGTCTACTCATTTGAGCATAATTGCATTGGGTGCTTGGAAAATACATTTTTAGACTTAGGCATACTTACTGCAGTCTGTGTAATTGTGAAGTTCTTACCAATGCTTGTGCTTATTAAGTCACTATTATGTGAAATATATACAGTTCTTAAAAAGATTAGTCCGGAACCCTGGCTTGTTTAGTTCCAGCTTTGTGCTCAGTTGACTTCTGCAATTTTTTATGCATTTGCCAAAGTTTTACCCTTATACATTGCCATATTACTGACCAATGTGAAAGGGTTTTGAGTATGTTTCCAACCCCTAACCTTTCCAAAATACCCTTTAGATGTTTTGTCTTTAATTATGTGCAGTGTGAATCAAACAAAGAAGTACTGTAACCTGGATTCAGACTGCTAATAATTGAAAAGCCCTTAACTCCTCCAAGGTCTGACTGCCCAATATGGATAATATGTATATGTATGTGTGTATATGAATCAAAGGATATATTATGATAGAATGTCAGTTGTGTGTTCTGACCTTCTGGTGTCTGAGCGCAGCCTGTGCAGGGGTGTGTGTGGTGGGCCAAGTACAGTACTTATTGAAAAGGTCCTGAAAGCAGGAAGCAGAATCAGCAGGATCTAGTAACCAGGCAGCAATCTGAGGATCCAACACCTGACAACCGGCCACTAGGGAGCGCACACACACACTGTCTTAATAACCAGCTTGAAACCAGATTTAAACAGAATTAAACATTTAGCAGGTGTATAAAGTGCAAATTCAATACTGAAAGAAGATAAAGAACAATAATCACACAGAAATTGTGGAACATGTTCCACAAAGTTCTGATTTTATAAGCCAGGAACAGTGCATTACTAGAGAGTTTATTGGAGTAGATTCAAAGTGCTTTAAATGTAATAGGTAGTACTCCATTCAGGAAGACACCACCAGCCAGTGTGTGGTAAATCCTCAAGTAGAGATGTAACGTCTACATTGGCAAGGATCCTGGAAACGAAGTTGTAAACACACTACAGCCTATTTAGATGTTTACTGGGTATGTAAATATAGACAGAACTGTAGTTGCCTAGGTAAGAGATTATAAACACATAAAACAGGGGTTCTGGCTCTTTCAAATGAAGTTATCTTTGAAGTAAGGAAATGTTATGATTCTGTAGAAAAGCTTTCAGCAAACTTTCACTTTCAATTTAATAGTGTATCCATAATTTGTCATAAATCCTGAACACATGCTGTTAGACATGTGGGTGGTGGAGATATGATGGATGTCATAGTCACATAATAGATCTCGGTGTCATCTGCATAACAATATAAGCCAAGACTATGCTGCCAAATTATCTGACAGAGGGGGAGAATAAATATAATAAAGGGGAGGGGACCAAGAACTCATCCTTGAGGCACAGCTTTGGTGACAGAAACAAGAAAAGGAAATACAGTGGTACCTTGGTATTCAACGCTAATTGGTTCCAGGGATGATGTTGAATATCAATTTTCGTCGAATACCAACTAATTTTCCCCCATAAGAAATAATCTAAATCAAAATAATTGGTTCCCTGTCTCCCAAAATTCCCTATATTGTACCCTATTTTTGGACATTTCACTCATAATTGACAATCCTATTAAACATAAACATAAATTAACCCTATCAAACATTGTTTTGATTAAAAGTTGAAATCGTAGATCTTGGAGTTTTATATTCTTCAGCGAGATCAGTCACGTGCACACCACTTTCATATTTAGCCACATTTTCTTTAACCTCAGTGGTTGTTCTCACTGCTTTTCTCTTGGCACCAGTGTTGCCTGAAGTACCTTTCTTGCTAGACACGGTTACCTTATTTAACCGTGAAACACTAAACAAAAAATGCCTGGGGTTATGGAGCAGTCACTCACAGGTGATGCGTACACTACGGATGCGATGTTCTCTTTGATTCGGCTTTGTTTACGTCAGGCGTATGGCGTATGAAATGGTGGCATGATGATAATAATAATAATAATAATAATAATAATAATAATAATAATAACAATAATAATAATAATAAATAAATAAATAAATAAATAAATAAATAAAAAAACAGTTCCTATAAAGTTGCTTTTAACAGAAAAAAACACTAAAAAAAACCTTACAAACCTGAGTATTTTTGGTAGAAAATCACTTTTAATTAACATTTGGTTCAAATTTTCTTTGAAATATTGATATTTGTTGAATTCTGTGGAAATTGTGAAAAATCATGAAAAAAACATGAAAACATTTGTCGCGCCGAATACCACGACGTCGATTTCCAAGGAAGAAAAAATCAGACGCCATCGCATCAAATACCAATTTTGTCGAATACTGAAGACATCGAATCCCAAGGTACCACTGTACTTGCATTTTAAGAGATGATGAGCTCAATAAGGAGGTTAAAAATGAGTTGATTAAAGAAAATGATATTGGCAGGAAACTGGAGTGTTCAGTAATATCAATAAATGGAGGAAACCTTTCGTGTGACTTTTAACTGTTATTATTAGTAGTAGTAGTAGTATTGTTTTTTGTTAATTTGTTTAATTATTTTGCAAATCACTGATGTTTGTGATTTCTTTCCAAGGGTCGCAAAAAAGTTATTCACAGGGACCAATCATATTTACAGTTTTAAAAATTACTATTTTTATTCTACACTCCTCTGTATAGTAGCACACAATTAAAGATCGAGTCATCTGCAGAGATTTGTCAGAATTTAATCTCCATGTATTTCTCATGAATAGTATGTGGATAGTGATAAATACACAAGAGCAGCTAATGATATTCAGCATCTGAGAGAAAATGAATGAAGAATGGTATTTGTACCATCTATAGTCTACATTGTGACTAAGGAGCTCCAGGTGTACAACAGCCATGGTGTGTGTAACAGATGTTGGTGCCTTGCCTTGTTTCCAGCTCAGATCCTTACTGAAATGCTCGAGTGCTGTTCGGAGGAGGTCTTTAGATTTATAACACACTAAAGTTTGGGTTTCACACATCATCTTCACCAGCATCTCTCTACAACAGACAAACAAGAACCATCTGTAAAAGAAATGGTAAAAAAAAAAAGTTTCTTGGAGTGCCCTCTAGTAAGGCTGTGAGAATCTTATCTTTCGTACAAACAATCAAACAAGTGCACACACACACACACACACTTGGTAAATAGATCCTGGTTATGTTGTGGGTCCTGCTGAACCCAGACAGGTCTCTGTTCCAGTCTCAGGAAAAGCAGCCTCTCCTCAGCAGCTCCAACCTCCTCCAGAACAAGTGAATCTAGGCTCGTCTTCAGCAGAACCAAAACTCCACACACAGCAGGAGGACATTTCTGCATGATAAAGGTCAATGCACGCCATTAGGCAGGGAAATTGAATAAAAATAAATTCCTCCATGGATTACTATAAATATTTAGCGCTTGATTCTATGATTGCATTCGAATGTTAATGACTGTAATTTTTATACTGCCAGTCACAGCCAAAAGTCACATTAGCAGTATGCATTTGTATCACATGAAGCACTGAAATAGAAAATTGTATACTTTTTTTAATTAAATAAAATTATGAGCAGGCTTCTTCAGCACACAGCTGGGCCAGATCTGTGATATCAGTTCCAGTTTCACTATATATTCTCACTACATAGTGTATAGCATAATGTCACAGTTGAGCCTACACAGTGTACGACATGCTCAGTATAGTGCCGTTTAAGATTCAGTGCCTAAGCCACTTTTAAGAAACTTGGTGTACACAGTATGCTATAATGGACACACTTCCTTCCAATGATAACTGGAAACCTTTTCATACAAGGGTAATTTGGGCAAAAAAGAAAAGAAAAAATAATTGAATTTGTTGTGAAACCAATAATACACTTGTATTTACACTTGTAGAATTATTCATTGTCTGGCAAAACATGTCTTGGTATGTCAAATCAATACAATGATCAATGACATTGAACTTCAGAGCACTTAGCTGAGAGAGTCACTAGACGAATGCCTAAAAATAGCAGCTTAATAGAAGAAAGGACAAAATGTTGGAATAACTGATTCTACAAGGCTATATGCAGTAAAATAGCATCAGGCAGGCCTTGTCCAGAGTAAGGCTGTCACTCTGTTTCTCAGCCCACCTGCTCAGGGTCCAGTTGTGTGGTTCCATCCTGATATACCATCGTAACCACCAGCGCTCGTGCTCTCTCAGCTTCCTTCAAAACACACATCCTCTCTTCCTGTGACAGACGGCTGGCATCACACACTCGGGGATCAGAGGTTAGGGTTAGAGTACGCTTGGTAGTCTCTGAAGTTTTGTCCCCATCCCGGTCTGTCTCCAGGTGTATCTGCTCCTTCATCTCTGAAGCAGAGCGACCCTGCGGAGCAGCTTTAGGGGTGTTGGAAATGATCTCCACTTTAGAGTCTTGTTTCTTATGTTCTCTCAAAGGGTTGTTTGTTTGTACCGGTATCTTGCCAGGATTTAGAGCACTTTTCAGTGGGTTTTGGAATCGCCTTGTACCTTTGCTCTGCTGTGCCTGGTGAATAAGTTGCACTTTAATGTCTCCACTAATGCTGGAGGTATGATTAGAGCATGGCTCCTGTGGCAGTGTGACATGAGGAGGCTCCCACTTTCCAGACTGCTTGGTTCGAAGGGTCACGTTCTGTGCAACCTCTACTCCAGGACTCATCTGATCTACCTATGCATGAATGACAAGAAATGAGTGAGTGAATAAACAACTGATTACATGAGATCATAATTGTATTGGAATTAATTAAAAGCAAGGAATTAAACATTAAAAACTGGTTTTAAAATAGAAAAAAAGATTTCTGTCTTCAGAGTAACTTTACTGTAAATACCTATACTGTATATTAAAAGCATCATTCTAGTGACTCATTTCTATTTTTCAGCAGAATTAGGTTCTCCTAAACGAACTTGGTGTAGACGTAACAACTATGAAAATAAAATCTTAAAAAAAAAAAATTATATATACAGGTCCTTCTCAAAAAATTAGCATATTGTGATAAAGTTCATTATTTTCTGTAATGTACTGATAAAC
>JAQMCW010000001.1:4522428-4536925 GCA_030068335.1 Chrysichthys cranchii
TACTCCTCACAAACACAGGAGACAGAAACCCCAGACTTCTTAATGAGCTCTAATTTCTGGCCAATACTAAGATTGAGACGCTTTCTTTTACTACTAGACTTATCTTTGGGTGGCATAATGAAGGCACTGGGCAGAAAAACGGTGAAAAACACCAAAAAATCACCGAAAACACAGTATAGCTTCACAACGACCACAGCTCAACCGACGCTTGTAAGCAGTTAGTAGCAAACATGCCACCGCCACCTAGTGGCCAACTGCTGAACTACAGGACTTGGTTCGCAACACCCAGGATTTTTAAACTTTCATACCGGACATTCTGGCTAATGGATTATGTATTCAGATGAGCAGATTTTGTCTGTTGCTTCTGATATCCGTTAATGCGGTGTCTGTAGATGAGAGGATCGACTGTACTAAGTAATATTTAGTGGCCACTAAATATTAGAATACCTCGTTGGTCTACCTTGTAGGTGTAAAGGAGAGACTGTAGAGACTCTTTACATACATAGAGTGAGTTCATAATTACTGATTCTTCATCAGTGTCAGACTTTGACCACAACACTGCTGTATACTGGATCATTTATGGTTGATGAGTTGATTCTCAACCTAGCAGTGAATTTGTTTAAAAGTGTTTAACAAGCCCAGCATGGCTGCTGTACCTGATACACTCCTATCAGTAGTACAATGAGAACGAACCATACAGGCTTCTTTCAGTGATGATCTAACTTATATGCATGCTAAAGAATCGAGTGGAGTACAATGTAAACTGTAACAGTACTTACCTTGCACTGTGATGATGAGCTCACATGTGCGGTTGTTGCCAGATGGGTCTGCGGCGGTGTAAAACACTGCAGTCTCTCCAACAGGAAACGTGTCACCAGGAGAGTGAGTGCTGGTGATGTTCAGTTGAGCACCTGGAACAGTATCGGCACTACACTTATAAAAATGTCATTATGCATACACGTCGTGTTAAAACACTAACATTATGTACATGGCTTGGAAAACAGTGATTAATTGTGGATTGTTGTTTTCCAAATGTAACATTTCTGTGACGTTGGCTCCATCTGTAAACCCAAACTCCATTTCCCAGAATCATCCCCCAAACAACAAACTCATCACTGTCACATGATCTATCACATGACCACTTACTTGGCTACTTGACTACGCTCTCGGCTCAAACGTCTAATCACACACACACACGCACACACACACCTGGTCCCAATCACTACACAGTACAGACCTCAGTTCATTGCAAAGTATCAGTAATGATAGTTTACTTTAAACGTCTCAGTGCACACTATTCTGATTTCGAATCGGTTTGTTTAGTATAATGAGTTTTCCCGTTTGTTGATTGCCCGAATCATCATCTGATTATGACTTTGACCCTGGCTTTGCCCTTTGGATTTGTCTGCTTTGGTATTTCCATGATAATAAACGTGCAGCCAAACACCTGGCAAGTTTCATTAGTCAAGTCATTACCAGTACAAATGTGACTGTATATGACTGAACTCAAAATGAATGAAATAAAGTGAACGAATTATTGTTGGAATACACATAAATAAATGACACAAAATATCTACTGATTTTCATTATGCGTCTTCTTTTGATGCTTGGACCCCACCTGATCGTCTTCTCTCTCTTTGATCATATTATGATGCCAATCAGCCAACATTTCCCCATATTTAGCATTGCTTAACTTTTGCAGGGTAAAAATAAAGCCCCGGTTGAAATCCTCATCTGAGTGATGTGTAGTGAAACTATTCCAAATATTGACTCTACACCACAGTTTCTGAGGAGCAGCACCATAGGGTTAGCCACTAATGCCAAATCTGGCGTGCCAAATGTTTGGTGAGTAAATAGGGGCGAGGTTTATAGGACTGCTCTGAATTCGATCGATTTTTAATAGGATTTACAAGCAAGAATGGATTAGGTTTGTTACATCAGAAATAAAACGTGACAGACTGTGCTGTGACGTAAAAATCCTCCGTGAAGATGTGGTGTCATGCATTGCATAGGGTTTTATTTCTCTTACACCACCGAAACCTTTCTATTAACTTCCTGTTAATTACGTACTTTAATTCACCAAATAACAACACACAAAACTTTTAACTATTTATAATTATATTTTGTTTTGAGGAATGTTTTGTTTTCAGCTGTAAGCAGTCATTGCCTCACCAACCACTTCACGAATCTCACCATCGATCCCTTTTTAAGGTAATAAGCCAAAAACAGTGCAGCGTGTCGTTCCACTGAGAAACTCTAAAGAGCAAAGTCCTGAAGTCTTTCCTGTAGGGGAAACATACACCTGTTTAAACGACTCACTGGCAGTGCCTAAAGCCTTAATAAACAGAGCTAGGTTGAATGCAGTCAGTGTGCTGTCTGAGGATGAACAAGCTCCAGCACTAGAGCAGAGTCACAGAATCACAGCGAGGGCTGAGGGCGGTAATAAAATTCCTAATTTTGGGCAGTTACAGTGTTATTTCAGTTATTTCAGAGTGATGCAGACAAAACACAAACACACATACATGCATGTGCATGACTCACATATGCAGACACACACACACACACACACACACACACACACACACACACACACACACACACACACACACACACATGGTTTTCCACAGTGCACAGAGAAGCTCCAGAGCCATTCCAAACCGTCTGACAAACGTCTGGGAGCGGCGGCTGCTGGATGCTGGTGCCACTCGCTGCTACTTTTTCATAATTATAGCCCAGGATCAGGGTGTGGACTCGGAAAACCACGGCGTGCTATCGTCAGTCTAACGTTGATGTGACGTCGACAGAGTAGCCACAGTGGGCCGGTTGCACGTGTGCGTGTGTGTGTGTGCGTTGGCATGATTAAGGGTCATTACCATGTTTCATTTAGTATGAAGGTTTGTATTTTAATACTGTAAATGCTTGCTTTGGTACAGTGAAATGCCTTATGGCGATCCTCCTGCACTATTTTCAACTCCTGTAACGCAACAGAGCAGTACACCCCGACCCCGCCTTATCACTGCCTTGAAATCTCATCCAGTAAATTCTCTATGTAGGAAAACATTTCCTGAACGGCGTCTCTGAAACATCTGAGAATCAGCTGAATCCATGAATGCAGTAAACCCTGTAGTGATGGGTCTAGCACACACACGCAAGGGATTTGGGGAGCTGTCTGATTCAAACTCATGGCACGTGGAAACCTGGTTTCCATAGATTCGGTTCTCACGGCACCGCAGACGGAATCCTGGCCTTTTCCACTGTGGGCTCCGGGTTTTTTTTTTTTTTTTTTTTTTCCTGGACACTTTGTGTAGATATCTTGCCCTTATTCATTAACTCCATCTCGGTTCCTTAATTTCCATCGATCTCACTCGCTCTCTGTCTCTCTCACGCTCCATTTCTCTGGGTGTGTACCTGAATTGTCTGAAAACTGTGGCTCGTCCCAGTAGACTGGCGTCTCCGTGTCTGTGGCCTGGATGGTGGGCGGAGACCGGCACCTGTCAATCAACGGAGGCTCCGTATCTAAGGAAATAGAAACATTGTTAGGATTCCAAGCTGATTAGGGCAACGTCCTCTGAAAACTACGGACCAAAGAAAGGCCGTCGAGTGCATGTGCTGGGCTAAGATAAAACAAACAAACTTTCACCGACAAAGTAAAACGATGCATTTTCTTTTAAGGGGAAAATGACCTCTGGACATGTACAGGGCATTATAAATGAGTTGGAAAGCAGGACCCACCGATAACGGTGACAGTGAAGGAGCAGTTGGCCTTGTTCCCAGCAGGATCAGTAGCTGTGTACGTGATGACTTCTGTGCCAATCGGGAAAGGCTGGGTGGGGCTAAGAATGGGTGTGACCTGGACAACAACCTGAGAAATTAACCAGAGTGCATATTTATTACACTTCATAATACAGCACTGCCTCGCACCTGAATGAGCCTGAACATGGTGATGATTTTTTTGTTTATAACAGCAGTTGTAATGCAACTCACATACTGTTACTAATTTGCTCGTTCTAATAGGTGATTGTTTCAATGGGAACACCTACGTGACTCGGACATTAGGGGCCAATCTACATAATCAATCAGGTTTTCCTCTGGGGTTTTCCAGCTTGGGAAAGGCGAAGTGATTTGTGGATTCTCTGTAACAGACTACATTTCTTTCTGTACAAAGAAGTGATAGAAGCGATAATAAGCCCAAACTTAGTTAAGTGATGTTTCACAACAATTAAGAGTTAAAAAGGACGATTTGGATGAAGTTATTGCTGTGGGGTCAGTAGAAGAATAAAACACTTCTAGCCATGCTTTTATTGAAAATGACTCGACATTGGCGTGATAACTGATTCTGTTCCAAATTATTCATCACAGGGTTTGTTTTTTTTTGTGTGTTTTAGGGCTCGATTTTTGGAATCGAGTCTCAAGATATTAGGAAGTATTTTGGAGCCAATGTCCAGGCAATTATTCAGCAAGCCATTGTCCTGATCCTGAAACTGAGGTTGGACTGTCAGGATTTGACCTCTCAACCTTCTGAGCCTAAACTGCAGAGCAGCAACTGCAGAAAAGGTTGTTCTTGAGTATTGCTGTGGGTCTGCCTAAGTTCGAGAGATCTGTTAACAGTTTAAAGCGAAGCTTTATTAGCTATTTCGGTTCTGTCATATTCCAGTTAAGTAATGTGATATTTCTGTTAATGGATAATGACATTTTTATGTAAGATTTCAGACGTTTTGGGGTTGGTAACGTAAACATGTCACTGAGTAACACTATAATGGGGCATGTGGGATGCTAAGCTTGCCCACGAGCTCCAAGTGAAAACTCCTTACTTTATGCACGAGCAAAGCCAGAAAGCTTGACAGTAATCGTCTGTTAAAGTTCGTCATTCAGGATTCTTCACTTTGTCTCTCTGTAAAGGGCTTCATTTTTTTTTGTGGCGCAATAAATAACCATTTCAGTATGGTTCAAACTGACACCACTGGATTTACTGAACCCAAAAGCGGACAGTTTTACGTCATGTCTTGAGCTCAATTAGAGAGCACACGAACGAGCAGCAGGAGTAGACTGCGCAGATTACTGCCATTTCACTGAGGGAATCTGAGTCCGTGCCATGGACCAGGTCACACACAGGTCTCCAAAAATATCATTGTTAACACTGGTAAGTTTCCATGATAATTCAGACTGTAAAAAATAAATAATAAAGAACCCTTTTAGCAGCAGTTAACTGGATCCATTCAGACATTTCCAGCCCAAGCCAATTGGGAACGCTTATTGTTTTAATTTTGTAGGGTATTATAATAACAACAGGGGATCAAATCTGGTTCTGTTACACCGCCTAAGCTCTAACTGGAGGGTCGGCTCGCTCTTTATTGTCGTTATCTGCGAATCTGAGGAGACGCAAAAGTACCGAAGACAAAACGAGAAAGGAAAAGTCAAATAAAACTTACCTCATCTCCGGAATTATCTCTCAGTACCGGTGCGCTCAGAGTGACGTTAGAGGAGCCCTGGTGCTTGTTGGTCTGTGTGACGATGTTCTCCGGACACTGAATCCATGGAGGCTCTGCGTCTGGGGGAATTAGAACAAAATCAATCAGGAATATTGAAATAAACATTACAGGACTTATGATTAATCAGAAATCCTTCCATCTGAACAAAAAACTTTTACAGTGACTCAGAAAGCACGCAATACACAGAAGTAAGGCTACATTTACAAACATAATGCTGCACATAAATGAATACTGATATCCTAGTGAGTACTGATGGCCCAAAAGCTGCTTTTAGACCTACATTAGAAGTGAGTTTCGAGTAAAGACGTTTTCTGTTCTTTTCTTAGTACAGGGCGATGTGTCAATAGTCTTGTCCGTGATAAACCCACATATGCGCCACACATTGTGGACTAGATAACATGTAATTCCTTTAAAGGCCAAAGAAATATTTTGGGTGATTTTTTGAGAACTACACTCCATCAGAACAGCATCCGTGTGGGTGTCAGCCACAATCATGCATTGAGAACACACAGAAACCTGCGCACAAACACAAACACACACGCATTCACACTGATGCACGTAGCCTTTTTCTTCATCTTGTCCAACTGAATAACTGTGCAGCTGGAGAGGGCATCTTAGTGATAGAATGCAGGAGCCATCAATCCTATTCAGATTTTGCTTGAGCTCAGTCAGGGACTGTCAAACAGTGCATGCTGGGCCATGCTGGAATCCTTTAGTTTTTGCACGCATGGTGTTTGAGGAGTGTTTGAGGAGTTTCCACTAAAGCCTGCTGGGCATTACACGGAAAGTTCAGCTGGGTGTCATAGCAGTGAAAACAGACCACCTGCTGAACCAGACATCCCATCTGTATGGCTGTGACGCCACATTTCACTGCCTTAAAGACAACTACCAGTGTCTATCACACACACACACACACACACACGCACACACACACACACACACACGTCTCTATGGGGACCTCCCATTGAATTCTATGGGCATAACCCTAACAATGACACCCCTGACCCTTACCCAACCTGAACCTTAATCATAAGTAACCAAACAAAATGCACGACTTTTGGCTATTTCAGTTTTCATAGATTTTTGTAAAACTGATTTTTCTCTTGTATGGATATGAAAAATTGCCCCACAATGTAAAAAATTTCAGACTATTGTATTAAAACACACACACACACACACACACACACACACACACACACACACACACACACACACACAGTTCAGGTACCTGCACAGGTGACTTTATGTATATTGTTACTCCAGTCTCCAGTTGACAGGCAGCGCACTTCTGCGTGGCCCTTGAGACGATAACCACGGCGACAGGAAAATCTGCACACGGCTCCGCTCCGCATCGCTCTTTTTCCACAGGCAGGAGGTGACAGGCGGACCCGCTCCAGGGTTACAATGGGGGAACAACGCACCTCTGAAAGAGGACAGCATGAAGAAGGAGGAATTGAGAGTTGGGGTAACACCAAACACCCCATCAGAGGAACAGATCGGGTAACGATGACTATAATTTTATTTCTGACATTGTATCAGACAAACAAAGTTATAACTCAATGCACTCGATTATTATGTTACCGTGTTGGCTTTTTACCCATGACAGCAATTATACCGAACAGTCCAGGCTAGCCATGTACAGTATTGGCTCCACCAAATGAAGAAAAATAAATGACGCAGCTTTTAAAATTCCTTTGAATTTGTCTGGAGAACACGAAACGCAGGAAGAATGTGAGACTGCAGAGTTCGAGGGCCAGAAATGAATTATTTATTTTTTGATAAAAAAACAAAAAAAAACCCCCAAAAAAACCCATGATGGTTTCGAGATGTAATCCAAAAAATCCAAATTGTCGTTAAATGCATCTAAATGTTAGTGGATAAAGAGTACTGAATAATATTAATGATGATATTATTTCAATTTATGACCTGTTTAATCATTTCATTTACTAGGACAACTCACTGGTAGCACGGTCACTGAAGGAGCCTTGTTAAGCGTTATAAAACGTGTAGATTTAGAGTGTGAAAATGCTCTTAAAAGGTTGGAGACATAGAGAAAGAGAGACACATACACAAAGAGAGCGAGAGAGAGAGAGAGAGAGAGTTTCCCCACATCACTATTACAGAAACATGGGGTTTCTACATTCTTGGACACAGTGGTAGAAAAGCCACACACACACACACACACACACACACACACACACACACACCCACACACACACACACACACACACACACACACACACACACACACACAGCCAGCAAGAAGCTTTCACCCTGAACAACATCTCTCTTTGGAGCCCGCTGTACAGGCTTGGCTATGGTTTTAGCAGACATACAGGGAGACCGGATGCAATACGACTGACAGGACAAACACTAACACGAGTGAGTAGTGAAATGCTCTGGAGCTCTTCATGCCCTTTGGTTCCAGTGAATGTCCGCCTATAGAGGAGAGAAAACAGCAGCAACCACAAGTTTAGCCACTGGTGTGACATGAATGTCTGCTGCAGGACCAGTCTGATGGAGAGAAATGAAGAGAGATGGAGAAATGGAAAGTGATAAACAGCAGCTAGTGAGGTTTGGCTGGCTGTCTCAGCAGATGTCTCGAGCTTAAACGGAGCGCAGTGAGTCATGGGAGGCAAAGCAGAGAGAAGCCAGGGAGTCGCAGACAAGCCCTGGCTATAGACACTTCGTAGGGTTTGTCATGTGGTTGAGGCTAATCTGCAGCACATGCTAAAGCACACGGCTGAGGTGAGACTCCTGAGGGTGAGAGAGAAACAGCGGCAGCATCAAGTTGGCTAGGGGCCTTGTTCATTAACAGCGTTTTTCCACATTCAAAAACAAGAACTGTCCCATAGTGGAACCAGTGGCATTTGGGGTTTGAATTTGTTTCCCATATAATTGAGACATGACAGCAAAAAATGGTGGAACTGTACCATCAAGGAAGACAAACAGTATATCCTCCTGAGACGCGAAGTCTAATGGTGTGTGCCTTGTCCTTTCACCTCACGGTTTCTCTTTTTTCATACCTCATAACTATTCAACTTGATCATTGTTTCCAAACAGGAAGAAGTTTGGCAAAAGAGTAATACCCAATGGTCCTCACATGAGGATCTTACAAGGAAATACACACAATGTATGAAATGTGATGTCCTCTCTGGAGGACATTGGGGTCTCAGGAGGATATAACTGTCGTGATTGGCTGATAAGCTGATACTAGCTGCATCAGAGTAAAAATAATCCACATTTTCTCCATGTAGACTTTGGTGTCCTAGTCTTAGTTCTCTTAGGGAAATGATATACTACTCTTATGCAGCTGATACCCAAATCTTCCTCTCCTTATGATCATCATAGTGTTCGCTGGCTACTCAGGTCTCCCAGCATGGATGGCAGCTGAATTATCACCCTACACTATCCCAGCAACACTGACCTGCTACATATATACCTGTACTTTGATCTCGCTGTCTCTGTTGTGAGCGCCCCGATTTCTCCTGAATAAGCACTAAAATTCAGTGTGCTGCTGGAAAGCCAAGCATTGCTGCTGTTGCAGTTATCACTCAATCGTGCAGGTCAGCAATTTCCTCTCAAGGAGGATGGGCACCCAGGTGCTTGTTCACTCTCTCAAGTCTTGACTACTGAAACACACTCCTGGGTGCTTTCCTTGCGAAGGCCGTTAGGTCCTTAAGTGCAGCAGCCTGACTTGTCTTCAGTGGCCCTGGGTTCAGACATGTCACCCTTCCTGTACCAGCAGCATTAGAGTTAAAACCTTGCCCACAAAACTAAAAATGGACCAGTCCATCCAAAACTGATTTTCCTATTCAGCTCTTTAGGTGCAACTCAACCCACTTTCTGTTAAGAAGCAAGCAGGACAAGCATCAAGCCTTTTTTGGGTACTGGCATCCAGGTGGTGGAACGAGCTTTTCTTGGCTGACCAGGCATATTTTTACTAAACACTTGAATAAACACAAATTACACACATTAAAAAAGCCTGCTTGTACAGACTCCTCAGCAATTGTACTAATATAAGGATTGAAGTACATAATAAAGCATTTCTGGGCTTTGCAGTTGCACAAGTGGCTGCCGAATGTCATTAACGTAAATGTTACACTAACACTGTGCACCACTGACCCAACTACTGTATGTCACGCACACACACACACACACACACACACACACACACACACACACACACACACACACACACACACACACGCCCTTGTTAGCTTACCCACACACCGAGGTGGAGGGCTGCTCCACTGCGAGTTTGGCTGGCAGGTGAGTTTGGCTTTGCCCTCCAGCCTGTAGCCTTTCAGACAGCGCACTGTACACTCGAGCCGAGAGTCGACCTCACTGCAGTTCAGCTGTCCATGCTGTGGAGTAGACAGTTCTGGACAGGAACGCACTGCAGAGAAAGTCCACATCGATAACTTGTGATGTATTACTGTAATAATGTTGAAATGCATTGAAATCCTCAGGACTTCATCCAGTGCTTGTGTTTAGATGTGGTTCTCTCTGTTTCTCAGCTATCTTGCCATATTTCTAGTTTAGTGGTAGATATTTAGCTCATATTGCTATCAGGTACTTTAACAACTTCACACTTGGATTGCACTTTGTCTCACTTCCCTCCATCAATTTTCTCTACTGCTTATCCGTTAAGAGGTGCGGAGAAGCTGGAGGCAATTCCAGGTGATTTCGGGCAAGAGATGGGGTAGACCCTGGACAGGTCTCAAATCTACTGGTATTGCAGAGATGAGCAACCATTCATGCTTCCCATTCATACCTAGAAGCAGTTTAGAGCAGCCAGTTGACTTAATATACATGTTTTTAGAGTGTGGGGAGGAAACTGGAGCAACTGGAGGAAACCCACAGGGAACGGCATGGGAGAAACCATGCAAACTCCAAATCAGCTGGCAAGTTCAAACCAAGAACCTTCTTTCTGTGAGGTGACGCTGCTATCCCCTGCACCAGTGTTCTGTCCTTCCTCTCACCTACCAGTCATTTTGGATAAACATGTCAGTCAAATGAATGAATGTGTTTGAAAATGTATGTGTAGCGTAACAGAGATTAATGTAAAAATCAATATACAGAGCAGAAGATTTGAGAAGCGAGGAATGACTCACAAGCCAGAACAGAAGAGCATTAGAGTGAACACAGGAAATGAGTAAGTGAGAGCAATAAAGATAGTAAGAGTCTGTGGCTGTGGCTTGGAGACCTGTAATTTCTGTTTATACTGAGAATAGTGGTGTACCAGCAACTGAGGTTTTGAAAAATTAAAGCAAAATTGTTCTACACACATGCATACACTGTATTGAGATGCACTATATGCCCAAACGTTTGTGACCATCTGAACATCACACTCATATGTGCTTGTTGAACATCCCATTCAAGATCAAGTCCCCCCTTTGTTGTCACAATAAGCTCTAGTCCTCTGGGAAGGCTGTACGCTGGATTTTGGAGCATGGCTCTGGGGATTTGCGCTCATTCAGCGACAAAGCATTAGTGAGGTCCGGGGAGGAGATCTGGGGTTCAGTCAATCAGTGTTCCAACTGATTCCAAAGGTGATCAGTCAGGTTGAGGTTAGGGCTCTGTGCAGATCACTCGAGTTCTTCCACACCAACCTTGGTAAACCATGTGCTCATGGAGCTCGCTTTGTGCTCAGGGACATCTTCATGTTGGAACAGGTTTGGGCCTCTTAGTTCCAGGAAGGGAAATTGTAATGATACAGCATACAAAAACACCCAATTGTGGGCTTCCAACTTTGTGGCAACAGTTTGGGGAAGAACCACATATAATTGTGATGGTCAGGTGTCCACATACCACACAGACACGATCTACTACTCATCTCCTTCTTGCATTTTTTTTTCTCTCAACCTTTTCCCCTGTTTTTTTTTATATTTGTTTGTTCTTGTTGATGTTCACTTGTAATTATGCACAATATAAATATTGCCTCCTTTATTATGTGCATGCTGGTCTAGTTTCTGCTTTAGTGTTCCCATCTGTCCGCGTTACGGTTCCTGGTTCAATCCTGGGCTCATGGGACTGTTTGTGTGAAATATGGAGATGTTTTCTCTGGGTCTGTATGGGTTCCTTCCAGTTCTCTGGCTTCCTGTGACCTCCCAAAAACATGCTGCTATGTGGACTGGCTAGTCTGGATTGCCCCTTTGGTGTGCTTGACTACGAATGTGTGTATGGTGCCCTGTGAAGAACTGGAGTCCCATCCAGGGTGTATTCCTGCCTCAGGCCCAGTGTTCCCAGGACAGGCTCCAGATCCACCATGACCCTGACCAGGATAAAGCGGTTACAAAAAACGAATGGGATGAATGGTCTTTCTTTCCTGTTTTCTTTCCTTTCTTTCCTTGGAGTGGATTTTATGCTGCATAAAAATGTAACTTCATCTATTACTAACAAAGACTTTATAGTACTCAGAACACGGTTAATTAAAAACAGTGCATTTTCAGTTGCATATTGTGTGTGTGTGTGTGTGTGTGTGTGTGTCAGTATAACAGCCGATAGTTCTTTAAGAGTAAATAAGAAGCAGACTATGGAGATTCCATGGATATACACACATGCATGAACATATACACACACACACACACACACACACGCACACACACGCACACACATGCACACACACGCACACACACACACACACACACACACACACACACACACACACACACACACACATAGGAGTTGTAGACTTCCTTCATATAATGAAACATATAAAACACACGGCAGCTACAGGGCTTTTGAGCTTCCATAAAAACAACATGTTCTCTTTCTGGGACTTCAAATAATAAGAGAGAGAGAAAATGGCAAACAGGCATCTCGATGACTAATGACTTCTTTTCTATTTTACAATGTACCAGAAAGTGATTATGTGTGAACATTATTGATTCATGATAATGAATGGCTCTGCATCTGGACAGGGCTTCAGCCGTGATGTTGCTCAGGACTGTTTACACGACTGTTTAATGGAGTTTCAGGAGTCCATCATCTTAACAACTGAGTTACCACTGCCCATTACACTGATTACCCCATCAATACAAATATCATGCCGAAGTTACAAACGATACAGTATATCTTTGTCTTAATATTGGAGCCTAATTTATAGACAATATTAGACAATGAACAAGTATAAACCTCAACAAATATATAGCCAAATATATAAATGTGAGCCGTGCTGGCAAAATGAATCGGAACGCGTGTAGGCTAATTATGAACTAAGAGGCAAAACATGGTTTCGGTTGAAATGAGATTTTCTCAAAAATGAGTCCATAAAGACCTCGTTTATTGATCCCCATGACAAAACAGCAAAAAAATCCCAAACGACTTTTATTTTAAGGTTTTGTTCATTATGTTCATTCGTATATCTTCATTAATTAGTCCTTTGTCGTAATATTCCATGATAAATCTGTGTTTTTCACCAAGTGCTCGCTGTGAGACGGGGGAATCCCCCTACCCATGTTTGGTATCATTGTGAAGCGTGGTTCCTCTACTTCCTGATAATACACATGGAATTCCCGAGGACGCTTTTATGAACCAATGGGAAGCGAGTTTCCAAACCCCATTAGACGTGGTCGACTTCAGATGGATGTAACTCAGTCATTTTTTGTCCGATTTCAACAAACCAGGTCTCATTTTGAAGGTCTTTAGATCAGGGGTCACCAACCTTCTTGAAGCTGAGAGCCACTTCTTGGGTATCAATTAATGCGAAGGGCTACCAGTTTGACACACACTTCAGAAATAACAAATTTGCTCAATTTACCTTTAATTGTCATTTTCAAATTCACACCAATGCAAGTGGGATTAAAAAATAGCAACAAAAAAATTTGATGCAGCTCACTGGTGAGTGGCGCTAAGGTGAGCTATTTTTAGAACAGGCCCGTGGGCGACTCATGTGGTCCTTGCGGGCGACCATGTTGGTGACCCCTGCTTTAGATGGACAATGTGGAAGTAACAATAGCTCACTTTTGGAAATGTCCTCATTCCGACTCATTATGCCAGCACAGGGCACATATATATATCTGGTTGTGTCTGGATCCTACCCACTCAGTGAATGCACTAATCAAACATGTATGTGCTGGAGTCTTCAGCCTCACCTGCACAGGTGGGTGGCAGTCCAGACCAGGTGCCATCTGCTTGGCACAATCTGATGCTGCTCCCTTGTAGCTCAAAGCCTGGTAGACAACGCACCCCGCACGCTGAGTTATACTGATTATTACACGTGTTCTGGATGAAGAAGCCATTCTCTGGAGGAAACAGAACTGCACACACCACCGCTACGGAAAAGAGAGGAAAAGAGAAAGCAAGATATGAACAGTCATGTGACACATACCATCAATAATTATGCACAAGTGCAGTTGTACTGTATTAATGTTTCATAATAGTGCATAGGGATGCCAGTTCCATGCTTGCCTAAAAAGCAGGTACAGCAAATACAGTTTCCAAAGGCTAAGATAATGTGTCCACTTTCTAGAAGATCTAGAAAATCAGTACTTCATAAATGTGCTGTTAATAAAAAAGAACTGCCAACAAAAAAAAGTCTTAATCAACCCATAAGGGTAACTGAGGGAACTGCCGACGTCGAAATAAACAACAAACAAACAAACAAACAAAAAAGTTGGTCATTTTACAGGTTATTTAAATAAATAGTCTATTATTGCTTTATAACATTTATGCAATGCTCATGAACGTAAGCAACATAAAATGTCATCATTTACAGTAATTATCAATAAAGTGTCATCATCATCATCATCATCATGATCTGTGTACCTTGGCAGGAGTGATCACGTAGTGTGTAGCCCTCATTACACACACAGTCAGACACAGAAGTGCTGCCAGGCCTGGAGGTGTGCTTAGGGTCTGGACACTGCAAGCATGTCCCCACACCCCCTGGTACTGCCACAGGCTTGTACGTCCCCGGTGGACATGCTGCACAGAGAGAGAGAGAGAGAGAGAGAGAGAGAGAGAGAGAGAGAGAGAGAGAGAGAGAGAGAGAGAGAGAGAGA
>JAQMCW010000001.1:4574628-4590400 GCA_030068335.1 Chrysichthys cranchii
GAAACCCACGCGAACACGGGGAGAACATGCAAACTCCACACAGAAAGGCACCCGTGCCGAACCCAGGGCTCGAACCCTGGACCTTCTCACTGTGGGGCGACAGTGCTAACCACTCAGCCACCGTGCTGCCCAGTTCCCCAATGGTTCTTTGGATAATTAATGGTTCTTAGGTCCCTAAACGGGTCCTACTTGGAACCCTTTCTAATAGAGGAACAATTTTGTAGGGTTCTGAATAAGAGGGAAAGAAGAACCCAATTAACCATAACATATTAATAGTAGGTACATAGCAGGGGTTCTCAAATGTTCTGCATCCAGGAACCCTTTTAGCTGTAAGCTATAAAAAAAAAAAATCAGTGGGCCTCCTCAACATTTTAACATTCATCCAGCTTGTGTATTAAGGGTCATGGAGAAGTTGGAACCAATCCCAGCTGACTTTGGGTAGGAGGAGGGGTCACCAATCTTAAGCAGGGCTAACACAGAAAGATGCCAGCCATTCCCACTCACCTCTATGGCCAATTTAGAGTAAGCTCTTGAGCTAATCTGCATGTCCTTGGACTCTGGAAGAAACCCACACAGGCACGGGGAGAACATGCAAACTTCACGTAGAAATGCCCTAATCAGCCAACGGATTCAAACCCCAAACCTTCTTGCTGTGAGGCAACAAGGCTAAGCCCAGCACCACTGTGCTTCCCCAACGCCAACATTTAACTTAGTATTTAAGTGTATACAATAATCTCTTGCTTTTTAAATGCCCAGTGTTCCTGGGATAGGCTCCAGATCCACTTTGTCTCTCACCAGGATAAAGAGCTTGCTGAAAATGAGTGAAGGTTGGTTTAAATCCATTCAATTTAAGTAACCACTCAAGCAGGCAAGTATAGAACTTTCTTATAAATAAAGTAATGCTGGTAATGTTGGTCACTAATGAGAGGTCAAATTGAGCGAAAGAAAGAGAGAAAAAAAGATCTATTAAAAACATCCCATCTATGCTCTATGGTTCCTTTACCTATGCACTCGGGGTCCCTGAAGCCCAGTTTGAAAGCCATTGGTATATCAAATATAATAAATCTTCCCTAACAAATCACTTTCAATCAAAATCAACCTGTATTATATATAAGTATATACTGTATATATATTTGTGTGTGTGTGTGTGTGTGTGTGTGTGTGTGTCTGTGTGTGTGTGCAAAATGTTTAAAAAAAAATTCCACCACAAAAGACATGGAGTATGGATGACAGAACGAAAGAGAAAGCTCTTTCAACCTCTTGCTTATCCCAGACGTGCTAAGTCATATATATGAGTCAGACAAAAGCAAAAAAAAAGGTCATTTATTAGAAATAGGAAACTATTTAAGCTATTTCTGTCTCTTATCTGAGTCGAAGAAATAACCTAAAATGAAACACATTTTTATGCCTAAAAAGCACAAACAGATTTGACTCAGGAAGCTTTTGTCATGGAGATAAGAGCAATAAAGCCATTTTAGGAAGATGACCATTAAAAGTATAAAAATATCTGTCTTACTGACAACTGTATCTATTAAAGGTCATGTCTGTTCAGAGCGTGTGAGCGTCCATGGCTGCAACCCTAATTTAACTTCAAACACAGAAAAACTGAGGTGTGGAGCATTGAGATGCAATGAGTCTTGCTGATTTCTTCAGTTCAAGACTTAAGCATCCTATTTCTGGCCCAGAATTTATCTCCACCCACCCTTTCTGTGACTGTAATTCCATTAACAGGCAGCAGACAGAGCTCTCAACGTTACAGACTGTGCCTTTAATCAATACGTTCTGACTCTGAATGATATATTGATTGACTTGAGCAAGGTTTTGACCATGAAAATGGTCTTTTTCAAAACTCTTACTTGTATCAGTAGTAAGATTGTAAGTCACTAATCTCACTGTCGCTCCATCACAAAGCAACACTGCAGAAGAAATTCAACACAGGGCAATACGACATGATGTGACATAGTGTATCTGGAGATGCATCTGCGCCCAGATTCAGAGAGTCAGAGTGTCTCCTGTGGCTTCATTTCACTCAGGACTCAAATATAACCTCTCCGGTTAGGTGCATATACTCTGCTGTTACTCTATCCATGAACCTGGTGAAAGCTAAGGGAGTGAAGTGAAGGATGAGAGGAGGAGAAGGGCCATATCAGCATTACACAACTTTGCACTTTCACTATGCATTAGAGGAATGAATCACTTTCACACTCCATATCCTCTTCACCTCTGTTTAATGGCTTACGTGATAGTCCATTTGTCTTATGGGTAATACGTCGAGGCCATTCAGGGACAGCGATTTGATTCCTTATAGAGTGCATGGATGTGAGGATGGAAAAAAAAGATAAGATATTATAAAGCTGGTTTGTTCATTATTACATCTGTGAACTGCATTACCTACAAGAAGTCATCCTAACCCACACTGCATCATTTCTGTATTTCTCCTTATGCACAGAAACATCCCCTTTTCCATTCTGGCTCCATCTCTCTTTCTCGCTTTACGTTTCCATCTTTTCCTGACTTCCCTTGAACCCATTGACCATGCAGGACAGTCAGACACTAATACAGTGACGGAAAGCTTAGCTCATGTGTTTGTTCTGTAAGGCTGGTGTAGTGTCTTCAAAGGGAAAAGGACAATTATCTCTTGCTTTATCTCTCACTCTGTCATGCACACACCTCTAAAAACACTTTGGACAAGTCCACACACTTACCGCTGCTCGCTGAAAGGCTCCCCTGGTATACGTGCCTCCTCCCCGATACGTGATGGCAGGAATCTCCTTATTGAAAAATGAACACTTGTGCTGGTGAGCTTTGGGGGCTGAGATGTAGTCCACCCTGGTCAGCACGTGGTTCTTCGAGCTGAAGGTGATGAGGGCGACACGCGTGGCCTCAGGGGCCACCGGGAAATCCGAGAGCATCTTCCGCACAAAGTGCAGCTCGCTCCTGAAGTTGGTCGCGCCCACGCTGGAGGACTCGTCCACAAGGAAGACAAGTTCGAGGCGGCCGCCGCGCTCACGCAGCAGGCGCACATTATGCCTGAAGGTCTGGCCCAGACGTTCTACTTTGCTCTCTGCGCTCGCCGAGATGTTGCGACGGGTCTGAGATGGAACGCTGGATCCACTTGTCCTCAGCAGGCTCCAGATCACCAGCGAGAACCACACAGGGACTGAAAACCACCGAGTAGCCATGACATCCACGCTGCAGGAAGGTGAAAGTGCCAGTGGTGACTTCCAGGAAAGGAGAATTAGTTATATCAGTCTGCTGCACACCTCCTCTCCCTGTGGCCCCTTGTATTCTCTTCCTGTTGCAATAATTAAGTTGAGTGGTCAGTGTGTGGCGGGGCAAATCCTCTCCTCTCACCGCTCCAGTCTCAGGCATCTGGGGAGTTTCTGCATCTCAGCAAGCCTTCAAATACTTCCCTCCCTCTCAAAATCATTTCAAATGGGAGAGAAAGAAAGAGAGCAGGATGAAAAAGTTCCACGAGAGAGAGAGAGAGAGAGAGAGAGAGAGAGAGAGAGAGAGAGAGAGAGTCAGATTGTCAGAGAGTGCATGCGTGTCCGTCCCGGGGTGAAGGAGAGAGGGAATGAGAAGAGTAGAGTGAAGAGAGAGGGAGAACGCAATCTCAGCAAGAGAGGAAAAAAGGGGGCAGTCACAATAAATGTCTTTCTGTTTTTTCTGTTTATTCCCTTTCTCCTTTTTTGTCTTCTTCTTTTCCCTTCTCCTCTGCTCACTGTCTTCTCCTGGTTGTTCAGCAAAACCCGAGTGAGATTTTGTGTCACTGGATTGCACTAGTTTGCCTGTCAGTCTGTCAGCATTCCCAAAGAAAACATCAGCACCCAGCCTGCTGATCAACTCCATATGTCTGGCACTCGCCACCTCTCCCACACACACACACACACACACACACACAGAGAACACACTCTGCCTCCCAACAGATACCAAAAGAGCCATCGCTAATGAGAACCATTGTGAAAGCAAGAGAGAAGGAGACAGACAGACGCAGGGAGAGAAATAGACAGACAGACTAAGAAGATGCCAGACAAGTATAAAGCTGGTACAAAAACACCCAAGGGAATAAAACTGGATTAGTTAAACCCTTAAAGAGACAAATTGCACTTAAAATCCAAATCCAAAAATTAGGTTCCAAGACTGGCTTAAATCCACTAAACCAAAATTACTGGTTTAGTGCACATAAGGCAAAACACTCCATTTTTAAAACAGCCTTTACTTAAATAACACCTACAGTCATCCAGGGATTTGTAGCCCTGTGTTGTTAATTCCATGACTCCGTTCAACCTGGTAAAAACACACCTGGGGAAGACTTTTGAACAGATTCGCTTTGAAAGTGACCCGAATTTGGAGAACACCATACAGCTATATATGAACTCATAACGCTGAAAAAGAGTCCATCAAAGCGCAGATAACGCTGAGGAATGAATCCTATAGGAGACCTTGGCTACATTGTTCCATGAAAGTGTTTTGAAAGATCACCATTCCATGTAGACCCTATCACTTCCTCCTTCATCCCCTGGGTGCCTTATGGGGAGAAAATTCTGCAGAAAGTCAACAGACCCCCAAGATCTCTCCGCAACCCCCACATCCCACCCGCACACACACACACACACACACACACACACACACACACACACACACATGCTTTTTTTTTAACTTGTGATTTTATCTGTAAGCAAAACAAAGTCAAACTGTGCATGTCACAGGGTGTTAGGGGTGCAAGCACACGGTTTAGCTCTGGATCCAGTTCCTATCTCAAAACAGTTTGGACATGGAGAATGGAAAATCTCTTACAGAAAGTGACAGGGAAAAACTGAGCACGTGCTATTAACTTCAGCTACCTACTTTCGGCTGAAGGTTCAGTTTAGGCAGTACGTGTACTGACAAAAACCTGCCTGGAGAAAAGGAGGGTCTGGGGATGGACTGAGATCAGAGGAGAGATCAGATAGGTACTGTACTCCACGTCTCTTCACTGGGCTTCATGAATCTGAGAGAAGATACAGGATTGGCTAAACTGGCTAGATGTAGTTTCATGTCTCTGAAAGTGTCTACTTTCCTCTTGCAATCCCCCATGCTTCACTTTTGGCCAAATTTACATAAAATCTGTGGTGGGTTTTTTTTCTTCAGATTCGATATTTGCATTTATGGCTCTGATTTTTTCAGAAAAGAAACCCACACATATTCGCACACCCACACCCATGTGAATGGAGAGGTCAAAACATTTTGGTGCTTTGCTGACTAAAACCTTATCTTGTGCCAATGTTTGAAAATGCCTAAGGACCAATCCAGCTGCCAGATAAACAGCAAGTATTAACTGGTGTTTGAGTCAATTATATATCAAAACATGTCAGACATTCAAACTTTCCATAATATCTAGTAATCATAAGAACTGATAAAGTAGACTGTAAATAATATATCTGTTTTTAAAATGCAACACCGTTTAAGCCAGTATGATGCTGTGAATGTGTTTTGTTATACATTACAGTATCCCGTTTGATATTGCGTAAAAATATTTACAGTCACACAGTACTAAAAAGCTATTCCAATGTAACATTGCTGTGAATTTATTGTAATGATACAGTAAAACATACCATATCAGTAACTTCACTGTATTCCTTGGAGCCAAAAGCACTGAAACAGGAACCTTTTTCCCCCCATTTGTGTAATGTTGTTATCTGAAATTGTAATAATAAAAAAAAATTGCTTCAAATTTTGAAGTGAAGTAGGGTAAAACCAACAAGATTCAACTGGAGATAAAGCTAAGTAATGCTAAGCAATGGTAGCCTGGCTAGTTAGCTAATCCTTGCTAGTTGGCTTAGCCTAGCTGATATTTTGAATAAATAACCTAAATTGTTGACCTTTTTTTCTGTTTTTTTTTTATTTTTTAGTCTGTGGTTTTCAGGTCTGTGAGCCACTGATAATGTCACTCTTCTCTTAAGTAATTTCAGCAGTTTCTTTAAGTGAAATCTTTAAAAAAAAAAAAAAAAATCAAATAAATAAACAGTTTATTAGTGTTTAATGACTGTTAATTTGGCAAGTTAGTTAGTGTCATTTTAAAACTTAGGTTCTTATGTGAACTGAATTGAGAACTTTGCTGTAATAAACACATTGTTTATCAGTTCAGTGTGTACAGTACTGTGCAGAAGTCTTACACACCCTAATTTTGTTTTGATAAATTCTGTTATAGATGTTTACACTATGACATCTGCATTAATGAGTCAGAACATTAATAATAAACGTTACTTTTCCAACAACGGAAAAAAACCGTTACAGAAAAATGGTTGCGGGTCAGTAAAGAAAGCAAGATATTACACAGTACCCCACATTTCAGACAAGCTTAGTGTATTAAGGCTCTGGGTTAGTGGTCGAAATGTTGGGGGTTTGAGCCCCAGCTTCGCCAAACTGCCACTGTTAGGCCTTTGTCCAAGGCCCTTAACCCAATTAGCTCAAACAATCCCCATCAGCCTCACAGAGAAATAGGGAAAAATGTAAAAAGAAGAATGCACCAGCTTTCAGACAAAAAACATCATGTGGACCGTTGGGTTTGTCTGCAAAAATAGAAAAAAAGAAAATACGCAAAGAAGTATCCGGAAAAAGTGTGACCGATTCTTCCAGATGCTCAATAAAACTTGCAGCTCAATTTTCATAAAACAAACAAACAAACAAACAGAAAACCCTGCACAATGTGCACATGAGATTCCTGATTTTTTAAAGAAAAGAATTACTAGTGCAAATACGCACTTTGTTTAGTTTGTTACTGTTTACTGTTTTTTTTTGTTTTTTTAATTTAGAAATGTTTAATGTCATTATTTTTAACGGCATCTTTGTTTCACAGCACAGGATTGCGTACATCTTCAGCAATTGTCTAGCACCGTTATCAGTATGTTGCCCTGTAAAAATACAGCGTTGGAGTCTATTTATTATTACAGTACAACACACTTTACTGTAAATAAAGACTACAGTATGAATTCTATAAAAAAAAATATCAATACCTCCCTTGCAGCCCTGCTGTCTGAATGTTTCTGCTTTTGTACCACGTATAATCATTTGCAAACCAGGTTTTCATAAAGATTATGAACAGTCTTTCTTTTTAATGCTAACAGTAAATTAAAAATAAGTGAAGTTCTGCAGTACAACAAAACCCATATTTGGCATGTAATGACTGACTTATCACACCAGGGCAATGTTTTCTCCTTTATAACCTGTAGAACAGTGCACCCTACAGGCCAAGTATCTCTATTCACATTCAGTCCTCATGGACCCAAACTCAATCAGGCACTACAGGATCATATTTCTCCTAATATAATCACACTGTATTCATTTCAATGTAAAGAGAGCTGCTGTTTAATTGGTCACCAAATTTCTGTCTCATTCATAGTTAACAGACCTGTTGGATCAATAACCATAAAAAGAGCGGTGAACAAAAGCGCAAGTCAGGCAGCAATAAGGTGTGTTATAAACAAACTTTTGGGGCTTCATCACCTGATAGGTGCATCCTGGTTATTTATACAAATGCTATCTGACACCGCATTGTATGTATATATTTGATTTTAATTGCAATTGTAGTTCAAATGATGTGATAGTTTTCAATGCATTACTGTAATATGTAAAATCATGTGGAAGAAAAATGAACTGTTCAGGGGATGACCCTAAACCACTTACTGATTTGGAGTCTGTTTCAATGTCGTAAGGAAAAGTAACACAAATCAAACACAGACAGAGTAAACAATGACTTTAGTCACTTCAGCAGACATCAATATTGTACGATGTACTTTATATTTTAAGGAAATCCCATTAAAGTATATATAGAATATTATACACTTTTCATGTTCACAAAATCACTTGTACGCCGGTAGGTTTTCCACCACAAGCAAGTCTTCAGAACAGACAACTTTCTAGTTTCCCACTGCATTTTTTTTTGGCTTTTTAACTTTGAGAAATAGAAAAAGAGAGTCTGGCAGAGAGATGACTGGACACGTTGGGCGACCAAGCACTTTAGGATCATTCACCATAATTGGCTTACCATACGTCTGTCAGGATCCACGTGAAAACAAATCTCACTCCTGGAGTAAGCGATCCTGTAGTAATAGAGTTAAGACCTCCAGCCTTTGTAGTTATTGTAGTGACACAGTAGAATCCTTATATTGCTGTGTGACTTGGAAATCTCCTCATAACTCTGTATCCTGATATCCAGAGTCAAACAGCTGTGCTGCTGTCCTTGTGCTAATGTCCGCCATATCATTTTAGACAGGTTGGTGAGTCTAGAGGCACAGTTTTCACATATAGAGGTGTACATTTGGATGGGGATCGTGCAGGACATTGTCATATAGAACTGGCAATTAGAAGAGAAAGAAAGGTCACACACACACACACACACACACACACACACACACACACACACACACACACACACAAATGTATGTATGTACAGTATGTACTGAATGTATTCCTTACTTTACCTTAGTTTGAGACCACTCGTGAAAATGTTTCTAATTTAATACAACAGATTTCATTGAAAATTATATTATTAACAACAGCTTGAGTGAAAAGTAAAATCTTTGTAATTTTCCATGAATTTCAGAGTTTCTCAGCATTTGGTGAGTCCCTTTTTTTTTCTTTAATGACTCCTCAAGCTGGCATCAACTCCAAAGTTTATTCAAAACTTTACAATCCGTTTTTAAATCAAATCCATCAGAAGAGTGTCGTCTGAACACATGCTTCGGTGGAAGAGATTAGACATGAGGAAAATCGGACTTTTTGTACAAAGCAGTAAAAAATGCCCAGTATCACACATTTAAATCACTTACATTTAAATAGGGACCAAAAATAGTGCAGAATCTTGTATATTAAACATTCAAGATAATGAATATAAAAGGTAAAAGATACTCATTTTACTTTGAACTGTCTACTTATTTCCAATTTTAAATAAAAAATGTCATCTCAGACTTTTTGGACCCCATTGAATATAAGGGAGTGCACAAGTGCTGAACATTGGTGTTTACTGTTTTTCACCAGTGGATGGCAGTCATATTACCAGAAGAGACAACAACCATGTTGAAGACGTGTTGCTTCACATTAAGTCCTGTTGTTACATTTCGGTTAAGCATGCATGTTTGTAGGCCTGATCATGACTTACACCGCTCTCATGACACTGCTCATTGTGCTAATAATTGATCAGTAGTGGTGTCTGTGAAGCATAGGAGGTCTGTGGTTTCTAGTTGTATTATTACTGTTTTTTTTTTTTTTTTCCTGTGCTTTGGTTACAGCAGTGGAAATAAACTGCAGTTACTATATTTATTATTTAGTTCTGTTTTTCAGCCTGTTTGACAGCTCACTTGATTTAAATGGGTTGAATCCAAACCCCCAATAGCTAAAATAAGTCTGTCAGTATATTATATCAACTTCAATGCGATGTCTTCTGCCAGTGGAACCTTCAGGAATAGAAAACACCATGGTTCTAATAACTACCCTAATATTTGAATAGGATTTTGTTCATAAAATAAATCTTAACTTGGGGGTCAGTGGAATTTATTTTACAGTCAAAGGCATCCCTGGCTACAAAAAGTTGGAAAGGTTCTGATTTATATGAGGGCTGTCATCATCACCAGGTCTTCTCTTCAGCTGACTAGCTGCCTTTTTGGTATCTTTGGCTCAAAGAGAGACATGTTAGTGAATCTGAAAAGGATAAGAAGTCCATTACTCTTTTTAAGAAAGTGTATTTTATCCTTTGGATGGACTTTAGTTCTTTTAAGTATCTTTAAACCCTTTCACAACTTTCTCATGACAGCATAAAGCACGTCCCATTTTACAGGAATAGATCATGAAGCCACTTCTCCACAAGCTCCAAGTGGCAAAACTAGACAGCACTTATAATATCTCTAGATCTACTCGACAGAGCTTTTTGTTTTAACTGGTACTACTGGTAAGTTAGCATTCTCACTATGAGCTACCTCAATGTGACTGCTGAGTGATTAGACCTGTTTATTCATAGACCTGTCATTTCTTGTGTGCAGATTAAATCTTCAGATGGGTTTCAACTGTAGTCCAGCAGTTAACATCTTAGATGTGGTCATATTTTATTTTTAAAGCATCAGTTCGTCAGAGAAATTGTTTAAGATGGCTGTAAAGCTTTTTTGGGGAATGCAGACATAATTGTGTTCCCTTTTTGGAAATGGTAGCGATCTAATAATAGCTTTAATAAATCCATCCCCAACAATCCAATCATAACATCCCAATGATCCAATGATCTGCTCTCTTTTTAACATTTTAAAAACTTTTTAAATTCATGTAGTCATCTATGGGCTATCTTCGGTGGATTTTTACTTTTATTTATTTTTATTTTTATATCCCCTAGAGAGATATGCTGTGAGATGATACAACATGTTCACAGGTGAAGTCCAAAGAAATTCATCCAAATCAGTGATCATTGCATCAACCCTTTCCAATTTATTCAGGTGAGATTCAACAATGTTATTCATTCAGCTCTCAGGTGTTTATACTGCAGGTGGATATTCATCATTGTTCCCCAAAAAGAAAAAAGCCATTAAAGAAAGACCAGTTAATCACTGATGGTGTCGTCGGCTCTTCCTTTTCTTTGCCTTCCAGCACAACTCCATGGGAGGAAGGAACTGAAGAGGTTGTTGTTGGAACAGAGGTTTACACAGTCAGCACTTTCTCATCTCACACTTTATCGTCGCTCAGTGGCCACATTATTCCTCATTAGACTCTGACGTCCTTGTCAAGTTAATCCAGCTCATCCAGAATCCACTGAAAGGCGGTACATTTGCGATGCTTATCAAACTAGCTTGGAGTCGGGTTTACTCAGCGATTTCAACCACAAAACTTCACTTTCCCTCATGTCATGATAGCCAAAATCACCATTTACATATGTTTATATTATCGCTTAAGAGAAAAGATATTAACATCAGTCTAAGCAATTTCAAAAGCTGGCATTAACTGTCTAAATGTGCGATAAAAAATTTGCAATATTTTGTATACCATCCTACTTCATAACTGCTTCCAAAATCTTTCAAAGCTTTTGAATCACCTGCAGCAACCACCCATCCATCCATTATCTATAATTTTGATCTGTTAAGGGTCAGGGAGAAGCTGGAGCCAATTCTAGCTGACTTCGGTCAAGAGGTGGGGTGCACCCTGAGCAGGCAACTGACCTAATCTACATATCCTTGGGCTGTGGGAGGAAACCCGGGACACATTTGCTGCAATTATTATTATTATTATTATTATTATTATTATTATTATTATTATTATTATTATTATTATGTCCTTGTGTTCATAAAGTTTCTATCCTCTCTGACAGAGTTCATCAAGGACTGGTTGAAGTTTTAATAAAAACATGTTCAGGAAAAAAAAACAATCAGATTATTCATTCATTCACTCATCTTCAGTAACCGTTGTGTCCTAAGGGGCTGCAGTGGATCTGGCACTTATCCCAGTTACACTGGGAGTGAGGCAGGAATAGCACCGGGCGGAAAATACTTGAGTTATTAAACTTATACTTAAGGGTTTGGGTTTTTTTTGCTGCATTTATGCTTAATGTGAGGATTATTTATGTGGATTAAAAACCTGTGGTGACATTCTCATCCTACACATTGTAGTTAGCACTATAGCTTGCTTTGTGCATTTGAATAAGATAAACCACAGGACTGAAGTGTGTGAGCGTCCCTGAAATGTTTCAATAAATGTTTTTTTTTTTGTTTTGTTTTTAAATAGGACAGTCTCTGGCAACATAGGCCAAACAAACTAAGTTATTCAAAATATACAAAATAATCATGCAGTTTCAGTGTAATCATACACGCCTTATGAATTGTATCCATACATGTATTATACATGTATTCTAGCTGTTTTTAATCATTGTTCTTTGACTGGTTTGCTGAATAATTAAACAAATCATCAGAAGAACCTTATTTCCCATGATTTTTTTTTTTTACTCAGCAACCACTCAGCAAAGCCTACATAGAAATTTTATGACCTGATAAAAGATCCACAGGTCACTAATTACTCGGGCAACTTAACATATTTATACAACCGTCTGTAATTTACGCTTAAGTAAATTGCTTTATACAGCCTTTTATAGGGCCATAAAAATGGAATTTCACTGGGTTATAAAGAGCTGAAATTACAGCATGATGAATGTCAGGGTCACCTTTGTTCTTTCTGAACTACACCTTCTTTCATAAAGACGTTAGTACATGCATAACAGTCTTTTTCAGAAGCGTGCTGCATCGCTGCATCTGTCCTCTGTGCAACCATGCGAAAATGCCTGAACTATCAGTTAGACCAATCAACTAATCTTGTCTGAGTCACAGATATACACACACACACAGATTATACACCTAGTAACACATCTATCCATACACATAGCTGCAGAACGTGATATCCACTTTATTGGGTTCATTTAAAAATGCAGTTATCTTGTTTAACATCAGATTAATTTTGAACAAAGGACTCAACCAGAATCAACAATCCTTGCATGATGATTATTAAAAATACATCACACATTTCTTCCTAGGTAGGGGAAAATTTCATCCGTATTCCCATAATAAAATAGACATCTTTAGTGAGACTTCATTTGTATGCTACAATTGTTCAAACAGACTGTATTGGTTTTCAGTTTAAAGCCCCATGTTGACTGATATTTACTGAGAAAACAAAGAAGTGCAGAGTAATGTTTGCTGTCTGCTCTAGATCAGGAATCGTCAGTCTTGTCTGTAAAGGGCTTGGTGTGACTGCAGGTGTCCTTTCAGCCTAACCCTAACCCTAGCAGTCACCTTGATAGTTAACAGGATACAAAGATGAGCTGATTAAACATGTGGAATCTGGTGTGGCTCCATCCTACTTGGAACGAAAGCCTGAAGCCACACCAGACCTTTGTGGATCAGACAGAAGACTCCTGTTCAAGACCTACGTTAAAACATGACATTGTAAAGAAGATTATTTGCATTACACTGGCTCCATCTTCTGGATGTCTCAAATACTTTCAATTTATCTGAAGATACCGGACTATACAGTTAAGTGGGTAATATTTCTAAAAATTACAGTATAACACTGAGTGGTTGCCATGATGGTTTATGTCCAGTGTATATGTATAGTTTCATTAAGAGCCGTCGTCACACTTAATATCATGGCAGCATTCATTCATTCATTCATTCATTCATTCAGGAAGTGATTCATTCATTCAGGAAGTGATTCATTCATGCATTCATTCATTCAGGAAGTGATTCATTCATTCAGGAAGTGATTCGTTCATTCATTCATTCATTCATTCATTCATTCAGGAAGTGATTCATTCATTCATTCATTCAGGAAGTGATTCGTTCATTCATTCAGGAAGTGATTCATTCATTCATTCAGGAAGTGATTCATTCATTCATTCATTCATTCATTCATTCAGGAAGCGATTCATTCATTCATTCAGGAAGTGATTAATTCATTCAGAGTCTTGGTGGATGCTTATCTCAGGAGGGACACCAGTCTATCAACGTCACCATGAACACAGAGATTCACACTCTGAGAATTAAAAAAAAAAAAAGAAAACAGGAAGGTCACACAGACAGTAAGCCGAGTTCAAGATCGAACTTCGGAGATGTAAAGCAGCAGTGCTACCCATCACACTAACATGCCACTCACATGACAGCTTGATGAAATACACCACAATTTATGACCGAAAGGGTGTGGAGTTCTGACAATTACGGCCATGTGTGGTCGTTCACCAGACTGTTGCCACAAAATCAGAAGCATGCAATTGTATGGGATGTCTTTGTATACTGCAGCATTAAGATTTCCCTTCGCTGAAACTAAGGAGTCCAAACTTGGTGCAGCAGGACAACACCCCTGTACACAAAATGAGCTCCATGAAGACTCCGTGGTTTGCCAAGGTTAGAGTGGAACTCAAGTTTCCCACACAGAGCCCTGATCTCAACCCCAATGAACACCTTATGATGAATTGAAATGCTGACTGCACCCCAGACCTGCTCGCTCAATTCAATACAATTTTATTTCTATAGCACTTTGAACAGTGGACATTGTCACAAAGCAGTTTCTCAGTATATAAGAGCTTATTAACCTTTAAACATATCTAGAAGTGTGTGTGTGTGTGTGTGTGTATATATATATATATATATATATATATATATATATATATATGTCACTAATGAGCAAGCTTGTGGTGACAGTGCCAAGGAAAATCTTCCTGAGACGACAAGCGGAAGATACCTTGAGAGGATCCAAACTCAAACAGGAACCCATCCTCATTTGAGTGACGTCGGATGGTGCTATTATAACTAACTCAGTTCTGTAACCATGTGTTATATGGTCCAAAAGTGCAGTTTAGCACCAGATTTACTGTAGCCCAAACATAAAGTCTCCTCTGTTTCAGCTGATCGCCTCGCTCCACATTAGTGCCTGACTTCACTAAAGCTCCCACGGCTGAACGAGCACAAATCCCCACAGCCGCGCTCGAAAATCTAGTGGAAAGCCTCAAATGGTTACGATGGTCAGGTATCCACAAACTTGTGGCCATATAGTGTACGTGTTACATCCATTTGTCTATGGCAACATTGTTAATGCCTTGTCATGACGTTTGTGCTAATGAGCCCGATTATTACTTTTTAAACACGTGATAAAAAAAACAAACAAAAAATATGTAATAAAACTGAAAGAAAAAAAAACAACAACAAACAAACAACCTAGGCATAACCACCGAAGATGTTATGTTCTGCTATAGAGACTTTACTGCAAAGGTTTCTGTGCCAAATTACCAGCGATTGAATTACTGTACAGACCTTTTGCAAGTGTTTTGCTTACTAATAGTACTAACATTTGCATCAACATTGCATCATTGCAACTGATGTAACATTGCTGGTATCATTATATCAAGTCACTAATATTACTGAATGACGGCATATGACGACTTCAATGATATGTTTATGACATAGTTATGTTTTCCTTATGAAACAGGCTCATGTAAAGCATCGTTACTGGACAGAGTAGTAGAAGATTAAACTTCAGTTATCTTCAGTTGGTTCAGTTATTGGGCTCGGAATTAAAACTGGAATGAAAATACACTCAGCCGTCACACACACCATGCAAGCCGTACAAAAATTCTCGCTAACACAAAGTGTTCCCAATAAGACAGCACTTTATATATTTGCATGTGGGTTTTCTTTTAAGGACGCTCAGTGTGTTCACATAATGTGTGTGAGTGTCTTCTGTTGATAATGCTGGATTGTCAGAGGTATTTCAGAGCAGTGTGACATGTGTATGAATATTTCATTAGCTCTGCAGCTGGATGAGGGTCCATGCACACACCAGTGACGTGTTACACCACTGACCAAAGACAGAACGTGTCTGCAAACGGACAAATATTCTCACGCAGCATTTCCGAGAACACTGCGCTCCAGATTCGCTTTGACCATGATCAGTATAAAGCTGTTACAAGCTTGACATATGTTGGTGTGATTAAATATATCCACTGACACATTTTAGCGCATGCACACACACACACAGACACACACACCACAGAGGAAGCTCAATGTTATTTACAAAACTACACTTGTTCAAGTAAATGACTATAAAAACCCTGTGTGTTAGAATTCAGGAGACGGGCAGCATGGGAAACCTCGCACCAGATACACTATGAAACGTTCCACATAAAATATCACATAAATCATTTTCACACACACACACACACACACACACACACACACACACACACACACACACACACACACACACACACACACAC
>JAQMCW010000001.1:4590500-4601703 GCA_030068335.1 Chrysichthys cranchii
GGGAGGTGTGTGTGTGTGTGTGGGGGGGGTATTATTCTTATAGGGGAGGCGCCACTGTAGACTATCTTTAGTCTCAGGTTGGCTGAAACGTCATAACGTCACTGGTTTAAGTGGTTTAAAGGCTAAGCTCTCTGTCTCTCTCTCTCACACACACACCCTCACCCTCACACACACCCACACACACACACACACACACAGCCATCGGCAGCATCGCCGTTGTAATCATCTTCATTGCATCAGTCAGGTACCTTAAACACGGAAGTGTCGCAGCGCGTGCTCTCAGTGACGACAAGGAAGACGTTCAGCTCAAGTCTACATGACGCGCTGGAGGATGCTGTAATTTGTTTGTTTATTTGTTTATTATTATTATTTTTTTTTTACTTTTATTTTATTTTATTTTTGTTTTGGAGCCTTCGTGGTTTTTATCCCCCCTTGTGCTGGATTGTCGGGGTAAGGCGACCACCTCTTGCAGTATCTCCAGTGCCCGAGGAGACAATAAGCCCCAGTGAGGAGCTCCACTGCTCGGACCACCTTGCAGTCCTGTTGTCGGGATGTGCTCTTAGTGCTATTAGTGAGGTTATTCCCTCATATTGACTTTGTTTCATTACAAACACTTTCACACGTCGCTTTGTGTCCGCCGTGTTTGGTGTTGTATTGAGTCCTGGCTGGGCGGAAGGCGCAGGGATGCTGACAGCTCTGTAGCCCGGCTGAGTGAGCCCCTGTCCGGGTCCTGAGCACACAAAGCCCGCTGGGGTCCCAAACCGCCGAGACTGCTGCACTTGTGTGTCTCTCTGTCTGTCTCTCTGTCTGTCTGTCTGTCTGTCTCACCAAGGCTCTGTCGAAACCAGGAGACATCCCCAACACAGGTCCTTTCTCCACCTACTAGTGCCCTAGACAGCAGTGGACATGACGGACGGACCGAGACACCGAGGGAGCGCGGCTTCTGGCGCCGGGGAAGAAGCGACCCCCGGCGGGAAGGCAGAGGGACAGTCATCCGTGGCTCTGAAGAAGGAGATCGGGCTTGTGAGCGCCTGCGGGATTATTGTCGGTTAGTGGTAAACAATTTGTTTGTGTGTTTAAGCCTGAAGCCAGATGTGCGCTGCACTTCAGGGCATGGTCACTCCTGATGCACACATACTGTCCAGACTAGTCAGATCACTGAGACAGTGTCAACATTTGTCCCTCAGGGACACACAGTTCAGGGCTAAGGACCTTGTTTCAGGGTTTTCTGGAATTCCTGAGACTCTAACACAAGTTCATTTCTAAGACGGCATGTAAAACACACACACACACACACACACACACACACACACACACACACACACACACACACACACATTTATTACCTGTATTAATCATGACACAGATAAGAGTTCATCCCATCCCTAAACAGATATCGGTTGTACTATCTAAGTATCTAAGTCTAAGGTCCATGTTTGAAGACAGGAAAGGGTGAAGGTCCTTACGCTGGCTTTTTCTACAGCGTACCTGTACACTATAGGACACACCGCCCCTCTAATGTTAAGCAGCCAGGTTGCTGAAACCTGTATGACATTGAAAGCCCCAGAACATGGAAGCAAAACACGTACCAAGAAACCACTTGTTCCTTATTATCTGGAAGCAGCTTTGCGTGTGATGTAATATTCATATTTGGGAGAAAACCCACTGCTGTCATGTTAGTGTAAGATTGTCTTACTTGTCTCTGGGGATTCAGCAACCAAGGTGAGAGTGCAGAGGACGAGCCTCGACCTTGAACAGGAGCATGATCATGAGGTTTCTATGGAAACAGAGTAGCCTGCTGGATGACTCTCTGGAGAGTGAGACATGCAACACTTTGTCACGCAAGCAGTGTTGGAGGAAACAGACCTTTCAGTGCGTTCTGATAATGCATACGTTACGATGATCTCTAATAATGCATATGTTTAAGTCTTGTGTAGGGAAGCTCAACCACTAGCTCAGTTTCTGTTCAGTGCAGGAAGAGACAAAACAGGAAATAAACATGACTTTTATTCCAAATGAACCAAAAAAACATTCTCAGAGTCCAGACGTTGCTTTCCAGTTACAGCTTAAACACCTGTCTGAGCGTTATTGTGTGACTCTGTGAATAAGAATGCGTCTCTTCTGCATAGTTTTCAGAAATATAAGATAAATTAACAGTGACTTAAAGGAAAAATCCACCGTAAATGGCTTGCACATGTATCTTTATTTACATATGATCTTCAGTGCCATTTTACATATAGTAATAGTAATATTGGTGCCAGTGAGAAGTAACCCATCATCTCTACCTAAAGTAAGCAATACAGCAGCGCTTTAGTTCTTCGGTCTGTGCAGCTCATCTGTACACTTCTGCTCCTTTTCAGATCAGGTTTTGAAGCTTCAAATTTCATGCTAATACCACCGACAACACCATCACGCTCAGTATCATTTGTGAAGATCACAAACTAGCAGACCAAAGTCTCTGTTGTAGCTCAGCACCACTACATAACGGTTAACTGCTTTCCATTAAAAGTCCAGGGTTTGTGCTTTCCACTATTCCTGTTAGTTTTCTCATTAATGGGAAGTGATGAGCGAGAAAATATTCTCTTGATCTTAATACCCAAGTCTGACTTATGTTTTATAGTTTAGATATTTTTTTTCCCTTCTATTAAATGCCATTGTAACTGCTTTGGCAGAGTTTCCCTGTACCATTAGCTCAGCACACAAACCTCTAACTTTTCACATGTATTTCAGTAAAGCGTTTCAGGGTGGAGGTTTCCTTTAAGTAGCCTTTTGGCCTTATGGTATTGTCAGTTATCCCCATGTTAATCATGTGAATATTATTAAAAGCTAACTGTGATATTGGATCTCCTCCATGCCTTCCAGCTGGCCTTTGTTCTGTGTTCGCATCACTGAATTTCTTAGAAAGTATCAGAAACACCGCTCCAAGCCACTTAATTCATACAATAATTCTATACTTTCCAGTCGGATTTGCTCCTGCTTGGAGATATATAAATCATTTCAGGTAGAAAGCACAAGATTCATAAAGAGGACAAGGTGAAGAGGTTTGTTGGTAGTTCAAGGTTGAGGTGGAGGTTCAAATCTTAGTCCTCCTTCTCTTTTGAATGCTATAAAAGGCTAGGTGTGAGGTGGTTAATCAACATGATGCAATCAAGCTGACTGAAGAGTTGGTAGTCTTTAATGTCACGCATTCTTCACCTCAGTCATACTTGGAGCTGATTATACTCAAAAGTAGGTTCAGGGTGCTGATGGATTTACTGCTGGCCTAGTTGGAGTGCATCCAAGCACCAAGCGTCTATGTCCAGCAGCTGCCTGCTGGGTACGTGGGACTGGGGTTGTTGAGGTTACTTTCTGGCTATTGTGTGGGCCCAGATTGTTAGTTTAATCAAGACTTCATTAAAAGTGCGTTAGTGCTGACTGTAATTCACAAAGTATTGGACAAGCGAGCGAAGATAAAACTCTGGTTGATGTCATCATTGATCTAGATAAAGGAGTCACGCAATCTTGCCTGCATTCATAGGCTTAACAGACATGTGTGGTTAGAAGGCGGAAGTAAAAGCTGCTTGTTTGGGAAACTGAAAAAGCACGATTCTGTGTTCATTTTGCTGAAGAGATGCTTTTTTTAAGTCGTCTATTGTGGGAGACAAGCTTAGTATCTATTGTTAGTGCATAACGCTAGCAAGATTACAATAGTTATAAACAGGATATTTAATGTTTGTGTGTAAAATTCCTGCCATAGAATGTTCAAAGGGCTGCATATGTGAACCACAGCTTGATCAGAACTATAGGAAGTCCTAGGCAAGATTTTATTTTGGAGCCACCCCACTCTTCGTTTTATTTTTAAATCACTAAACTCCTACGAAAAACTAAACTCGCAGGCCTAATTATACAGCATTGTTAAGAGGATTACTAAAAACAACAATCACAGTGTAGTGAACATGAACATTTGTGTCAGTATGTACATATAGCAAGTCTAGTCTAGTATGTATTTTGTGCTTTTCTTCATGTCCTGTCATCACACTCCACTCAATTGTAATGAATTTGAATTAGGTTTAAACATATCTTCCGAGTTACTTTGCGAGTAGATTTTTTTAAAAACTTTGACTTTGGAACCTTTTAATTTAAGAGAAAAAAAGCTGTCATGCTGCTGAACTGTCGCCATGCCCTATTCTTTCCCCTCGGCCTCATGGCGAATGCTTAAAGTTGTTTTGAATAACTAGGGACAGCATGTACAAGTGGAAGCTTTAGATTCTCCTCCAGGCCTCTACTTAGTAATTTGTTTTTTGCCACAATTTTCTCACATGCAATAAACCTAAGCGACAGACAAGATCAAGCTTGGTTTCGAATGGCTGTGACGCTCATGCTGGTATGTATTGTATGTAAAGCAGCACAGCTTGATCCACTGAAATATAGTAGCAGCTCATATTCTGTAGGCAGCCTCTGTAGGCATATTTCTGTTTATGTAAAGCAGTAAAGTGAATGCCCTGAGCAATATGGAGGCCTTGTTAACCTCTTGTTTCACATGATGCAACATGGCCTCAGTCTTATACTATTGCTGTAGCACACAGATAAAAGCACTCTGATGATCACACTGAAATAATCCTCTTATTGTGCACTGTTGCTAAATGGGTGTTTGTCAGAGCTGGTGATTATCCAACCTGATGGATAAACCGCCCCACTGCTGGAGATTACTCTTCGTCCTGCTTGTTCTCTTCCGCTCTCAGCGGTCCATGCTAGCAGGACACAGAACTGCAGCCAGATCAATAGAGCAGCGGAGGAGAATCAATACAGGGGGTTGGAGGAGATTAGTGGCAGCCTGCCTGTTTGGGTGATTTATAAAAAGCAGTACATGATAACATCATTAGGATGGTGACAGTGCACTTAAATGTAGGTTTTAAACACCTGGAGTTTATTTTGTTATTAGAATTTTTACGACAAAGCTGTATTTTCAGGTCTGATTGGCTAGAAGGTGTTTATATATAATTCTGATACAGGCTAATGATCAATGGATAAACAAAAAGAAATACGTATCATATTTGACATGGTGAAGCTTTCTGTAAGACGTTGATTTAACCTTTATGGAAGGCTTCCCCAGTGTCAGTGCTTTTGAACTGTCTGAACGATTGCGCTTTCGAGTTTTTCTGTATCTCGCATGATATTTTGGGTAACATGACAAATTTGTCTTAGTAACTTCAAAAGAGGGAGAAAAAAGAGAGGCTCAAGAGGGACTGACTGCTAATAGTTGCTATGACTTAAATGTTAACAGGAAGTAACAAGTTCTCTGGGTGTTCCCCAACATTAAACAGTTCAAAATCATTGTAGTATAAGAGGAATCATACTCACTCGTCTTCTGCCACTTAATCCTCTTCAGGGTTGCAGGGGGAAGCTGGAGCCAATCCCAGGTGACTTTGGATGAGAGGCAGGGTACACCCTGGGTGGGTCACCAATCCACCGCAGGGCTGACACCCAGAGACAGACAACCATTCACACTCAAATTCACACCTACGGCCAATTTAGAGTAGCCAATAAGCCTAATCCCCTCTGTGCATGTCTTTGGACTTGGGAGGAAACCGGAGTACCCGGAGGAAACCCACACGGACACAGGGAGAACATGCAAACTCCTGAATGATACTGTAATAGTTAAATAATTCACCTTATTGTGTTCATCCATCCATCCATTGTCTACGCTGCTTATGCATTGTGCGTCACAGGAAAGCTAGAGCCAGTCCCAGTTGAACTAAATGGCTCATTAACTGTCTACTCCCAGATCCTAATGAGACTCTAAATAAAAGCTTTTATTTGCACTTGAAGGGTAAATGAGATACGCTTATAGTCCAAAGGTAGGTGTTAGTGTAAATTATAAGACCTGTCCTGCACTTATTGTATCTAGAGTCATCAAGGTCTAGGCCTCAATAAAGTCATCTGGCCACAGATTAAAACAGTTTAGACTGAAGGATTTAAAAACCCAGCTTTTAAAACAACCTCACCATTTGGTTGTATGCACAACTCAGGAATCAACCTGTAGTATGATGGATTGAGGGGCTTGTGAGCAATCATGTAGGACTGGAAGGTCACATGACTGACTCTGCTTTAGCAAACACAAATACACACACAGAAAGAGGATGTGGGAGGAAGTAGTGCGTGCTCAGGAAGTCCTCGAGCTTTGGCTATTCCACTGAAGTCAGCACTGCACGAAGAGATCCACTTGCGCTGGAGAGGCACGTGAGCCGCGTAACGGTCTCTGAAAGAGACGCAGAGCAAATCTGGTTCTAACCAGTCCTTGGGTCGGGTGTGCTTAAGTCAGTTAATACCAGACTGCTATGTTTCTGAAGTTGCAGTGTGAGCTAGCTGGAACAAGATTACTGGAGCCATTGCCCAGGTCTTGCACAAACAAGGTGCCATATGATTCCAGAGATCATATAAAGTTGTGTAACCTGCAGTTGGCTGGAGTTAGGCATGCTTCAATCTGAATTACATCTTCAAAGTGCAAAACAGGAATTAAATATAGTCAGTGATCACCGGATACCTTGTGATTCTCTGTTTTCTTGCACTTGCACTTGTCCTACCTCAGCAAGGGTTATTAATGACTAGGAACTTCCCTCATATTTGTGCTCATCAAGCATGAATAATATGATTTAGCTTATGCGTGACCTTTGGCCTACTTATCCATTTAAGATTTGAGCCTGAGTCCTATTCTGGAGCTTTTAGCCAGCTGGTTCTTGTTTGTCATGTGAAACTTGTAGTTTATAAGTGCTTGAAAGACTTGAATGTCTTGAAAGACTCAAAAGGACTGTAAAGACATCCTAGGATCAGGTCACACTGTTCTTTTCGAAGGTCACACGGGGATTTTCATGTGGACTTCATGGTTATTTTCTTTCCCCTTTCTTCCTGGAGAGTTTTCTCAGTACGCATGAACAAATCCACTGGGAACAGAGCACTTTGGTTTCAAACACACACGTGTGCATGCATGCATGTAGCAGCTCGCTCACACCTTCACAAGCTGTTGGAGTCACTCAGACCACTCACAATGAGGCGTGTCTTACATAAAACACACACACACACACACAGATTTGGACAAGCTGCACCCGGTAACCCCAGTCTGTGTCTCCTGTCTTTGGTACTGACTCAGCAAACCACTCTCGCTGTCCATTGGTCTTGTGTTTTTTTTTTCCCTCCCTCTATCCTGACATCCTCATTTTCACAAAGCCGGCTCGATGCATTTTTCTGCTTTGTTGATTTCTTTTTAACATCCCATTTTTCCCTGCCATCCAAACTGACATTAATCACTCCTCTCCATGTGGTATGGTTATATTGGTCTTGCTTCTAATTCAGAACAAATTTCTATTTCCAGTTTCACTGTGTCTGTCTGTCTGTCTGTCTGTCTGTCTGTCTGTCTGTCCGTGCATCCGTCACAGGACAGCACAGGTTTGGTTAGATTTGCTGAGGATGCATTGTCACTTTGCGACCTTTGGCTGCTACGTGTTACACCCTTATCTAAAGCTGAAATGCTTTCCTGTTAGCCATACAGGGTCCAAGCCTACAAAGCTTCGCACAAAACATCAACAGTTATGATCAATGATTGCCTCTTGTACAAGACTACAAATAATATTTTCTGTCTTTCGTGCAGCAAAGCATTTACATGTGTAGTAATCCATTAATTGAGTAAATTGCACAGGAAGTTGTCCAATTCACAGCCACTAGTTCTATATAACAACTTATTTCACATCATGATCATTCCACTTAAGTGGTCTTTGTGTCTCAGGTAACATCATTGGCTCGGGGATCTTCGTCAGTCCTAAAGGTGTGCTGGAGAATGCCAGCTCCGTGGGTCTAGCACTCATCGTCTGGATCGTTACGGGTGTCATCACTGCTATCGGTGCCCTCTGCTATGCTGAACTGGGCGTCACCATTCCTAAGTCTGGTGGTGATTACTCTTATGTCAAGGACATCTTCGGTGGACTGGCAGGGTGAGAATGTCTTTACATGAGACAATTCAGACACAGCTCACACACTCAGGTGCTTCAGTACTGATAGGCTGCTGCTTCTCATAATTAGACTAGCTTTTAATGTGTTTTGTTTCTTTAAGGTGGTTCTCTGGCTAAAGAAACATCACATTTTCACAGTTTATATATATTCATCTATCTAGATAGATAGATAGATAGATAGATATGTGTGTGTGTGTGTGTGTGTGTGTGTGTGTGTGTGTGATAGCTGATTATGCTTGAAAACCAAACAAAAATGTAATAAAGCTAATATTTTACTTGGTTTTCAAACATAATTAGGGTGACCCAAATTATTATTATTATTATTTTTATTTTTATCTATCTATCTATCTATCTATCTATCTATCTATCTATCTATCTATCTATCTATCTATTTAATGCCAATATCTTCACCGAGAATGTTTTGACTGATGAAGAATAGAACGTTCTTCCAAATTTGAACGCTCCTCAGTCTTAATGACAACCATTAAAGTGCATTTGTTCATTAATGTTCTCCGACCCTTCACTAATGCCACACGAATGGATTTTGTTCTTCTGAATTTCACAGCATAATGAATTGCAGGCATTAAGTGAACACGGTTTCAAAGGACTGTATGAGTTCCTCTTATAGCAAATGGAAAATTGGAAGTCAAATGGAAAGTCCTGGTGTTTCCATTTCTTCCACATGGATAAAACCCATGCCGCCTGACCTCCTATTAGCCTTTGCTTATTGGCCACTAACAGACTTCCTTTTCTATGAAAACCATTCGATTATTAGCTTTTCATCCCATTTGTTTTGCAAAATAGTTTGACCTTCATATTAATTAAGGTGATTTATTGCACTTAGTGGTCATTTCCAAATTCTAATGCCGAGCTTATAATAGGCTTATGCATTATTCACATACCAGTGAGAATAAAGAAAAAATGCTTTTGAGTCCCATGCACACATTGTGTGTGAGAATGGGTTTCAGATCTATTGTAAACGACAACCAGTGGCTGCTATAGAGAGTCTGATAGTGGTTTTAGTATTCATGAAATAGGTATTGACATTTAGAAATACACGGGTTTACTACAGACTATGTGACCGTGTGATCTTGTTTGTGTGTTACAGGTTCCTGAGATTATGGATTGCTGTTCTGGTGATCTACCCCACCAACCAAGCAGTCATCGCTCTCACCTTCTCCAACTACGTCCTGCAGCCGCTCTTCCCCACCTGTTTCCCACCAGAGAACGGCCTTCGCCTACTCGCAGCCCTCTGCCTCTGTAAGTCAACTTGGGGGAAGGGAGAGAGACATAAAGAAAGTGAGATGGAGAAAGACAGGAAATAAATGATCGAGAGAGGAAAAAAGTGAAAGGCACTGTGGTAAGAGACCACAAACAAAGCCCTGAGTACCTGTCTAGCGTACATTATGAAGCCCAAGCTCAGGGCTTTCTCTTTAAAATTAAAAATGTTTCACCAGAGCATTTCTAATTTCCTAAAAAATAAACAAAATAACATAACTTTCTGTGCAGGGTTCTTTCGCCATATGTAGTCAGTGAAATTAATGAATTGAATGATTATTTCTCGCAACGAAGAATGTAAACCGTTAAGATGGGAAATGATTCTCCAGGTGTGTATAGACATCATGCTAAGAACTTTTCCTCATATCCGTTATCTTTAAATGTGCCATTATATCTCTGTTCATCTATACCCTCGTATATTTTTAGCACATTTGAAGGGCATTTTCTATTGAGCTCCAACAACTCCTCACAAATGAAACAACATCTTATGTAATAGCATTGTTTTCTCATCTGTTTGTGATTTCCTTGCTGTTTTATACCTCTTGTTCACCCCAGAAGATATTCAGGCATGGTCCATACGCAGCCTTTTCTCATAAAGGGGTTGCCATAACAACCGGCCTCGTCATGATGACATTCACGGAGGGTTGTACTAACAAAATATCGACATTATAGAGCTGATCCAGGAACAGAACTCATATTTAGTGTAGTGGCGAGCCAGAAATACAACCGGCACCAGATCAGAAGTGGTACTGGATCAAGGCTGTGCTCGTGAGAGGCTTTCGAAAGCTGGGTGATGATTCATGATGCAGTTCTTATAATCTGATTGCCAGTCATGCCACAGACAAACAGTCTTGCTGTGTGGCGTGTATTTCTTATTTAACTACATTAACACTGCAATTAAAACTGGACCAAATGCATTTCCCTATCATTTGCTTGTCCGTGACAGTGTGGAGTACGTAGCAAGTTGGCACTGAGCCTGATGGTTGTAATTACACATCGGACCATTTTTCTGTGGTACTGCAGTTCAGTGCATATATGAAATGTTCCAATGACCAGTGAGTTCATGCAATATTTGGGTCAGTCTTACTAAATTTGTTTGCCTTGAAAATCTTGAAAGTCACACAGAGAGGCAATTAAAAGTAGCCCTTATACAGAAATACAGGAATTCTGGATGAATTCTGTGCCTGTGTAGGCATCCATCCATTCTACCACCGCTGACTCCAGTCTCGTATCCAGATGCTTTTGTGGTGATTGTGAAAACCTGTCATCAGATTGCGCTGTTGTTCCATTCTGGAAAACAACACAGACTTATTTGGGTTTTGAACAACATTGTGGTTTTCTCTGTTTCTCTGTAATCTTGCCTTAATTGTCCTTGCTTAATAACCTCCTTCTACAGTGAGGTTGTTGGATAGCTACATGCCATTAAAAAAAAAACCCTCTTTAAGCCTAAACAGTTCAGCTTGCTGCTTTCACAAGTTTGGGTGTAACTAGCGTTTAAAATGCAAAATATCCCTGGATGAGACTCATGGATTTCAGTGCAGGAAAGCCTGTGACGGTGTGTAGCAGAATATCAGGATTTCACTTTGAGGCATTTTCCCAGGCTGTAGTCTAAAGGTCTAAAAACACAGATAAAACATGAAAAAAAAATCTAATGAGGGGATTATCAGTAAAGTGGAAATAGAGCGAAACGGACATAGACCGATAGATAGATGCGTGGAGGATGAAGGCTTAGGGGACAGATGCAGTGTGGGTTGAAAAAAGCGAAGTGTGGAGGAAAGATGGAGAGCTAGAGCCATTCGACAAACCTCACACTCACATCACAAATACTACAAGATGTGTCGAGATCACAGAGTTGCAGAGAAATAAAACATTATACATACAGTGTGTGTGTGTGTGTGTGTGTGTGTGTGTGTGTGTGTGTGTTTGTGTGTGTGTGTGTGTGT
>JAQMCW010000001.1:4604619-4615456 GCA_030068335.1 Chrysichthys cranchii
TGTATCAATACAATATCCTAATTAAACTTAGTGGACATTGTTTTTTATAGTGTATTTGTTTCCAAAATAACAAACAATTGTTCTTAATGGTCAGTTTCATGTTGAAATCAAGAGTGTTGTCTTATTTCAAAAGGGGGGCTAATAATTTTGGCCTCAACTGTATATACACACACACACACACACATTACATTACCGTCACTTGATAGACGCTCTTATCCAGAGCGACTTGCATTTATTTCATTTATACAACTGAGGAGTTGAGGGTTAAGGGCCTTGCTCAAGGGCCCAGCAGAGGTAGCTTGGTGGTGCTTGGATTTGAACTCCCGACCTATGGCCCTATATATAGTACACCTTGTAAAAGTATTCACCCATTGAACTTTTAAAGTGGGCAGTTTGTGGGCATTCGGTGACTCATTACCCAGTCACTGATTTTTGGTGGATGGACTCCTTTAGACAGAGCAGCATTTGTACTAGAACTAATTTATGGGTTTCACACCAATGAAGACTATTATAACAGGCTGTTCTTTTACTTTTGGGCTATTTTGTGTATACTCATGACGTATAATCCAAATGAAGTCCTTTGCAGTTCCACTACAAAATGTGGAACCATTCAAAGGGGGTGAATACTTATGCAGAGTTCTGTAGCAGTTTGTAATACTTTTGGGATTTGGTTTACTAGCACTAGCCATCAATACATCTTTGATAAGCAATACAAATGACTTATTAGAACTAGATCTATAATCCTAATAGCAGTTCAGTTTAACACTGACAAGGAAACAGCGACATGACAGGCAGAAGGAACCTCGTCTGCTTCATCGATCTCATTTTCTCTCTCTCTCTCTCTCTCTCTCTCTGTTTCAGAAACCTGCCTCGGGCAATCTTCATCTCCATCCCTCTGGTGACTTTTGTTTACGTGTTTGCTAACATCGCCTACGTCACTGCCATGAGTCCTCAGGAGCTGCTGGCGTCCAACGCTGTTGCTGTGGTGAGTGGTCTGTCTCCTGATTGACCTGGATTGAACACTCACCTGTTTACAGGTCACCCTGGAACAGAGCTGGGCTTAAAGTAGTGTTGGTTTATAAAAATAGTTTAGATTGTGTCTAGTTGGTATCTGTCATGTTGATGAATTATCATTTGCTTAGTGTTTCATGACATATATAAGTATCAATTGTTCTGTCAGTTTCTCCCAATTGATACTTATACCATACTCCAATATGAGAAATGACATAAATCGTAAATTCAAGTCGAGAAAATGTACCACACTGATGGTTAAAAATGTTGCTCCTCCACTGTTTCTCTGTTCTCGTTCTCTCTTGCTCGAGCTGTCATTCACCACTCTTTTGCTCTCTCCCAGACGTTTGGTGAGAAGCTGTTGGGAGTGATGTCATGGATCATGCCCATCTCGGTGGCTCTGTCCACCTTTGGGGGGGTCAACGGCTCCCTTTTCACCTCCTCTCGGTCAGTCTCGCCATCCATCCATCCTTCCATCCATCCATCCATCCATCTTATTCATTCATGCTTTGTGATTACATGTACACCCAGCCCTTCACCTTGGGCTCATTGTCGTTCTTGTCATGTTATGTCCTTCGTTGACATTGTACACAGTGCCTGTTTCTCCCAAACACTGACCTGTCCTCTGGCTCGTAAATATCACGTTGTGTAGAATGGTCTCTGTGCCTTTCTCCTGTTTTCCTGTCCGTCTTCTTCGGTTGTCATCCTGTCTTTTACTCAGTGTCTGATGTCTGCTGTTGAATTGAACATCCTAAAATTGCTGCCTGTACCATTTTCTATCAGGTTGTTCTTTGCCGGTGCCAGAGAGGGCCATCTCCCCAGTCTGCTAGCTATGATCCATGTGAAGCGCTGCACGCCAATTCCCGCTCTACTCTTTACTGTGAGTCACAACAAACACACTGCTTTTTTTTTTTTTTGTTGCGTCCACTCATATTGTCAGCAGTTTATTGAAAAGAAATTACAGTATACTTAATGGACTACCAACATGTAAGGAGCAACTGCTGTCGAGCATTTAACTCTACTAAATGTCGTCATTTCTTCTTCTCTTCATCTTTGTCTTTTCTTTCTCAGTGTATCTCGACCCTTCTGATGCTGTGCACCAGTGACATGTACACACTTATCAACTATGTGGGTTTCATCAACTACCTCTTCTATGGTGTCACAGTCGCCGGGCAGATTGTCCTGCGCATCAAACAGCCTGACATGCCACGACCAATCAAAGTGAGTGTATTTTGAAAAATACACACACACACACACACACACACACACACACACACACACACACACACACACACACACACACACACACACACAAACATTCTTATCCGTAAATAGGGCAAATATCTTTGTTCTTTTCCTGACTTCAGTTATTCAGATGCTAGTTTGGATTAAACTAGTTGGCTAGTTATTAAAGTCACACAATGTCATAGATTTTTTTCTATCATGTAGTATACATTGCTTACAAATCCATCATGTCAGATATCATTCAGAAAAGAAAAAATGCCCACATGCACTTTGACTTTAACTCAGATATATGTTCTATTGTTAAATAAATTAGAAATAGCCCACGGCGCTACACAGCCCTACCTGAAACACCGGTGTGGCCCAGCCTGTATTTCCATATTGACTTAATAGGTTCTTATAATACATGGTACAACACTGTTTAATATTTACTCAGGTTTTTTTTTTTTTGCTGATGAAATATTCAGCCATGTTGCAGGTATTCAGAAATCAGAGTGTGGCAATCTGTTTTGAATTTTAAGCAGCGACATTAAGTTCTTTCATAGTTGCAGTTGTTTTGCACTTTCAGACACTGAGCTGATCCGTCAGCCACATTAATTTAAATATGAGACCAAAACTGAGCTTCCTATTTACTAAAAACATTCAAATGTATCAGGTTTTCTCAGGAATATCTAATCATACCATTGTATTTTGATCGCAGATCAGTCTGGTGTGGCCAGTGATCTATCTGCTGTTCTGGGCTTTCCTGCTGATCTTCTCTTTGTACTCTGAACCTGTGGTCTGTGGCATTGGTCTGGCCATTATGCTCACTGGGGTGCCCGTTTACTTCCTGGGTGTCTACTGGGACAACAAGCCCCAGTGCTTTAACACATTTGTAGGTAAGTGGAGTAGACTTGGGCAGGGGGTAGCTCAGGGGGTTAAGATGTTGGACTACTGATCAGAAGGTTGGGAGTTCAAATCCAAGCACCGCCAAGCTGCCACTGTTGGGCTCTTGAGCAAGGTCCTTGACCTCGATTGCCCAGTTGTATAAAGGAGATAAAAAATGTAAGTCGCTCTGGATAAGGGCGTCTGCCAAATGACTGTAATGTAATGTCCTTAATTGATCCCTGTGCTAGATAATTAGTCATTTGTATAATATAAAATAGTATAAAGACAGTATTGACATTAAGCTTTGTAATTTTCCCACAGATAAGATGACTTATGTGGGACAGAAGTTCTGCGTGGTGGTCTATCCAGCAGAGGACGAGAAACCTGAGGATGGATGTGGCGGAGATGGGATGGAGATGAAGGAGGAGTCTGCTCCCCTGTCTGCAGCGGACAACAGTGCAACACCGAACTCAGTCGATTAGTGAACACAAGAATACAGAAGCACGCACACACACACACACACACACACACACAGTAACATACAGAGCGCCTAGCTGATACAGATCCACACTGGTTAAAAGGGTCTGAACTCATAAAGCACACTAGCACACCTTTGTTGATTGCTGCATCTGCTTTTGCACATCTGGAGGGTTGTCATTGTCTATCAGAGTGAGGTAGACTGAGGTAGAGGTGAGAGGTCTGAGATGAGAATGGGTAAAGGAAATGGATGCTGTTCCAGTCCTCTACATATTTAACTTAACACCTCAACATGGCCGCCATGCTGCAGTGGGTTCTGTAAAGAATCCAGCGACTTTTTTCAATCACTCATGTCTACTATGTAAGATCATAAACCATCAAAACTGAATGTACATAAGACACTACCTTTATGGAAAAGTCATATTTATGATATGGAATTAAATCCACACTATTTGTTGATAAATATATCCAACTAGAATTATTTTAATATCTACATTCTAGCATTGTACCTCTCATCGTCTGACCTCAAGTTTGCCTCCATCTTTTTTTTTTAACTATAGATGTCATCAGTGTTATTGTACTACAGCTCATCACACACACACACACACACACACAAAACACACTAAACATATATCTATATATGCCACATCCAGATCCACAGAGTGTCTGCTTAGTGCAGTATTAGTCTTTCACTTCCTACCAAGTCATCTTTAGTGTAGTGTGGACATGCCAAAGTATTTTTGTTTCCAATATTTCAGAATAGATTCAGCTGCACCAATACACTAAGAACTTTTTCTTTTTTTTTTCTTCTTTTTTCTTTTTCTTTCCAAAATATTCTTTAGGTTTTATCCATAATTAGTTTTATTGTTTATGTTTTATTATGTTTGTCCTTTTTACTGGTATTATTACTTTGTGTCATTTTCAGTCGACGCTTTAATTTTGTTTTATTTTTTATCCACTTGATCACTCTGGGACTTTCTTTTTTTAAGCTTGAGATAGTGTGTGTGTGTGTATATATATATATATATATATATAAAAACACATTTTGTGGTTTAGAGTAGTTTTCTACCAGAGTCTTTGTCTAGTGTGAGTACAATTCTAACACTTTTAATTGCCTTAATTCTAATATAATACTTAGATAATATGCCTGTATTTTGGTATTCATGCTATCACTGTTTTTTTTATTTATTTATTTTTTTTTATCACTATTGAGCAATGATTTTTTCCCCCAGATCTATTTGAAGATAAAACAGTTCACGGAAAAAAAAACAAAAGGCTCTGAAATTCTGTGGCGACTTCTGACTTGCTATATAGAACGAATTAATAACAGCATACATGATTTTACTGATGAGTCTAAGGCACAATCTAAACAGTCAAGTGCAGGTGTTAAACTGTAAATTGAATGAGCCAAATATCTTAAATAATTTCAAGTCAGGAAAAAGCATCTATTTTCATGTTAAGTAGTTCTCCTTTAGTTTATTGTTTGAAAAAGGAAAATGATCAGAGTAAGGGAGTGTTATATTTATGTTCCTGACATAATTGTTAGAAAGATTATTATATATATAAAATGCAAGATTGAAGATGGTATAAATGAGTACTTGAGTACTAAACATATTTGAAGTAAGAGAAATCATTTGCTTTTAATATTTCTATTAATAAAAATTAATCTAGATGTATTATAGGTGTTAATATGAGTGCAATAACTTGACTAACTTTAACTGACCAAGCCAGCCCTTTTCTCATCCTTCTACGTCACATCTTATGTCACATTATATGTGTGCTGCCATTTTAAATAAAAGAAAATGAAGGTATACACAGCTGACTGTGCTTATATTGTCCATATTTGCTATTGTGAGATACCACAGGCATTCATGTAGGATAATATTCCCAAAACTCTGTTCAGCGGTAAGCCCAGTGTATTTAGTTTTTACATATAGATGTATTTGCATGATAAAGATTACATGAGACACACGCTTGCAAATTTTTACTTTTCTTCTTCTTCTTCATTTTTTTTTTAAAGAAATAATATAACAGAGGTGCAATCACTTTTTTCCAACAATAGCAAATTGGACAAGCTTCCAAGTCTGCTGATGTGTGTAAAAATGATGTGTAATGTCCGTGGTCACAGGGTCCTTGTCTATGTGCCTACACAGTGATGTCACGCTTTTCCTAATTAATACTTGTGAAAAATGCTCACCAGTAAAATGCGTGTCAATTGTTCCCTGTGTGTATATCTATACTAAATGTGTGGAAGTGCTGTGTAAAGAAGCAATAGAATGTTTAGTGCTGACTTTCAGGACACATCTTAAGACTCATAGGAAAAGAAAGAAACATGTTCTGCACTGCAGTGTTCCCGTTGTCTACAAACACTCAGTACTGTTAATTCCCACCGTTGTCTGAAGAAAAGTCATGCAAAATATTGGTGTATCCCATGTCTGGGCTCTTTGGATGTGTCCACAGAAGATGATTGAACCCACCATCAGCAACATGTGACTGCAGTTTGTGGTATTTTATATGTCTTTGTCTTGTTATGTTTCAGTTCTTCTTTAAAAGCTTTTGTTCCTGTTGTTTTGTTAAAAACCTAAAGTCATCCAGCACACTTTACTTCCAGATGATGTTTCTACTGATCTTGTTTATTATGGATTTTCTATGTGTTTCAGCTGTGTATTGAAGACAAAAATCTGTACACCCAAATAAATAAATAAATAAATAAACAAACAAACAAATACATACATGGAGTGCTTTGTTTTATGGGCCATGGCTTTGAAAACGGCACCACCTACAGGCATAAATGTGTGATGCCAAGCACTCCTTGTCATCACCTAGGAATTCATAAATAATTTGAGATTGTTCATTCATTCATTGATTCATTCGTTCATTCATTCATGCATCGGTAATTGTTTATACACTCTTTTTTGGTCAGAGTTGGGGTAGATCTGGGGCTGAAATATACACTGTATAGGATACCAGTCCCTCTCAGGACACCCTGCACACACACCTTGACCAACTCATCCACATCTAGAAGCAATCTGGAGTAGTCAGTCCACCTACCAGCATATTTTTGGGAAACTGGTGGAAGCTTTGGAACCAGAAAGAAACCCACCCAAGACAGGCAGAAACATGTTACACATCTAACCTGAACTCAAGATCAAACTGTTGGGTGGCAGCACACCCTACTGCATCACTGAGCTATTTTTTCCCAGTTTAAATATTCATTAGCAACACCACACTAATACTGCATAGGGCCTCCCTTTGCTTTCAATACAGCCTCATTTTTTGTGGCATGGTTATGACACGACATTGGAAACTTTCCTTTGAGCTTCTGGTCCATGTTGACATGATTGCACATGTGATTCCTGCAGTTTTCAGGAGCAATTTCATGCTACATATCGCCGGTTCTCCCACATCCCAATGGTGTCCTGTTGGATTCTGATCGATTTATTTGTATCAATGGACCTAAAGTGTGCCAAGAAAACATTCCCCGCACCATTACACCACCTCCACCAGCCTGGACTTTTGACACTAGGCAGGTTGGGTCCATGGATTCATGCTGGTGGTGCCAAATTCTGACCCTATTATCTGTGGGCTTCTGCAGAAATCCAGATTCATCAGACCTGGCTACGGTTTTCCAGTCTTTAGCTGTTCAGTTTTGGTGAGCCTGTGCCCACTGCAGCCTCAGCTTGCTGTTTTTGGTTGGTCTTCTGCTGTTGTAGCCCATCCACTTTAAGGTTCTACATGTTGTGCATTCTGAGATGCTCTATTGCTTACCACAAGAGTGGTACAGAGTACAGAGTGCTGATCTGAGTAAGTGTAGCCTTTTGTTAGATCAAAGCAGTCTGGCCATTCTTTACTGTCCTCTCTCATCAAGAAGACGTTTCCATCCTTGGAAGATGTTTTGCCATTATTGTACCATTCTGAGTAAACCTGAGAGACTGTTATGTGTGAAAATCCAACCAGTTATAGAAATGTTCAAACCAGTCCATCTGACACCAACAATCATGTCACGGTCAAAATCACTGAGATCACATTTCCCCCCCCCTAGGATGTCAAAGTTCATTTAACTCATGTTTTTAAGTTGAAAAAAAGCAATCAAGGGTGATGCTGAGGAAATACCATGGAATGCACAGATGTTGCTGTTTTTCAGAAGTGATTCAGTGTGAAGTTTATGGAAAATGGGGAACTTGCAATTATTGGTCAAGATGAGAAACAAATCTAGATAGAAACTATTTAAAAACATTAGCGCTCTTGACTAAAAATGGTATTTCACATGGATGTACTTGAAGTTATCTTAAAATTAAAGTATAGGTTGTAATAGTGAGGAATTATAAGTTTATTTGATCAGAGAAGTTCATCTCAGCGTATCAATATGAAACAACCATGAGCAGTTTGTATAACCTTTTAAGTAGAAACAAAGATGATCTTCAAGTTGAGTTTACTCACATTTTTAAAGCAGCAGGTGAACTTTCATTTTTAACTTTAACCAACTTTATTATTTTTTTTTTTACACAGTGTACTAAAGTGTTCCATGAGTATACGTTTCAATTTTCATTCATGTCATTTGGCAGACGTCCTCATTCAGAGCGACTTACACTGATCTTATTTATACACCAGATCAGTTGAAGGTTAAAGGCCATAAACTGATGATAATTTAAAGTGATAAAAGTAAACAAAGCGATGTTTGGAGTTAAAGCTTTCAAACGAAGCTAGCGTTTGGCTACTATTCAAAGTATATACTGAAGTAATTAAATGACATTACACTTCAACTCACATGAAGAGAATCAGTACACAATTCATACTCTACTTCTGCACGTGCCTTGGTTTCAGCTATTGCGAACAGTCATACATGATTCATGCCTCCCACTCACTCATCACTGCTTTAGAAGATAATCCGACCTGGATACTCACCATCTGTACCTAAAAGGTGCTGCCACTATCTTAAAGACTTTAATCCTTTGTTCATCCCAGGACTCTTATTGCCTAAACATCCTGTCAACACCCTTAACACCATGTGGATTTACAGTATAAAAACTGTGGAGGAGTAGTGAGAAATACTCATACTGTGCAATCCGTTGCCGATCAGATGACTCGAGTCCCTCTCAAGCTTTCTTCCTCATGTCATCTCCGAGAGATTGTCCTTTCCACTGTCGCCTCAGGATCGCCCATTAGGGATCTAAATCTACATCCACATTTCTTTACAGATGGTGTGAGTCAATGTCCATTAAATAGTACTATACAAATAAAATAAAACTGAACTGAAGAATCACTGCTGGTTATATAAACTTTATGAATCAGTAAACACGTTGGCATTTCACCATGCCCATACGGAGTGATTATAGGTGATTTCTTATAACTACTGGGCACTGTTGGTGTTGGACAAAATACCCAATAATTATACAAGTAAAAAAAAAAATAAATAAAAATACAAATCTTACTGTGAAATGGGCCAAAGAAAAGTTCAGCCCTTTCCCCATTAATGCCCTCTTTACTGAGTCACTGACTTTTACTGGACGGCGTCCTCTAGCCAGTCACCTTTGTACCATATTCTTTCCATTGTCCAATTACAGATTCAACAGCCCTCTGCAGGACGCTCGACGTTTGGGATCTGTTTTTTAACCAGCGGTTACCTTTCCACAACCCATTTATCCTTATTTATACTGAAATCACACGACACGTTACCTGTAATCGCACAAAGGTGAACTCCAATCAGCTGATTTTGTGACTTCTGATGTCAACTGGTTACCCTAGAAGTATTCTCTGAAATTCATAGCTTTGTATTTCTTTCTATTTATTATTATTTCTAAATAACTTTTGACCCCCCCCCGTCCCTCTTGTGGACCATTCTGTACAGAGATCATTTCATGATGAATTGAAAAAAATGTGGGAAAGAGAGTGAACACTTACACAAGAGGATATTTCCTATAAAAATAAACAACCAAAAGATTCTTCTGAATATCTGCTGTAATGATGACAGACACAAAAACTCGAGGGGAGAAAAATGCCAATACTGTGTTTTATTGACAAATAATCCTATTGCATTGGTTTCACTTGAACGATGATTTTTTTTCGCCATCACTCTGTGTAAACTTAACAAAACAAGCGTGACAGTTCTCTAAGAAGGATAAATTAGGAGGGAGAGCGATGCGCACAGGAAGATGCTGTAGTTTGCTACAGAACATACAGACTTTCTTACACAATAGCCAGCAGAGTTGCCACCGTGGAGTTTGGGTCAGATGATCGTTTAGGGAGGACTGGCGTGTGTGTGTGGTGAGCCTGCCAGGTCACCTGGTGAGGCTGGAGGCAGGGCTGCTGTTTATAAGGCCTGCAGCAGGTTGTTGGGGTGTTGGTGGACTTGCCCTCCTCTTAGTGCAAGGACCAGATGCAATACAGAGCCGCCCTGGATTTTATAGTCTGCTGCGGTTTTCTCATCGTTCCTGAAAACAAGCAGAGGAAGATTTACAACAAATGTTCATAACAAAATGTTCCTTCTGTGAATGCCCTGAAGCCATGATATCTGTACACTAAATATGAGCAGGCTTATGAATATAATGTATATGAATGACCTCATCATCAGATTCCATGACACATAAAAAGCCTAGTTAAAAAAACCCGGTCAATTACCCTGCATAACACATTAATACACAGGATCAGTTTCATCACTAGTGTTAACCCTGTAACACCCAAACCACCTGATCATAACAGGAAACAGCTCTCCATTGGCTAAAATGATCATACTGACTCAGTGAACCCAGCACCAGGTGGTTTTATTTATTTATTTTTACTGAACCCTTTCCTCCTACATGTTATGAAATGGTTCTTTGGAGACGTCCTGGGATGTCCACTAATGTCTACCGACCAATGAGTGAGTCGAATATAAGCGTGAAATAAAAGTTAGGGTCAGATATGCCCCAGGGGTGCTGCAGGGGTAAACATTATTCCCGACAACACTGTCTGTGTGTCTGCACTTCTCTTACATCTGTTTTCCACTGTAAATGAGTCGCTGTTGCTGGGGTGGAATTCCCTCTTTTTCCTCCACTCTTTCTTTTATTCTCTCCACCTAAACACACACACACAAATCAGAGCATGCACACACACACGCACACAAATCAGAGCACACACACACACACACACACGCACACAAATCAGAGCACACACACACACACACACACACACACACACACACAAAACACAGCACACACACACACACAAAACACAGCACACACACACACACAAATCAGAGCAC
>JAQMCW010000001.1:4648048-4661866 GCA_030068335.1 Chrysichthys cranchii
TGACCAAGTGAATTTTTTTTGTCTCATTTATTTAACTGGGTTCTCTTTATCTACTTTGAGGACTTGTGTGAAAATGTAATGATGTTTAAGCAGAAATGTAGACAATTCTAAAGGGTTCACAAACTTTCAAGCACCACTTTAAATTACAGACAGTATCGAAAGGGGGAGACACTAAAGACTCCTTTCTTTAATGTCATTCCTAAACCTAAATCAACATCTCACTACAGTAAACTGGCGCCTGCCCATGAACTTCATGAACTTCACCTATCTCAAGCATCTGATTATTAAGTTCTTGCTCTTCAGTTCCCTTTTCAATCACAGTCACGTTGTTTAAGGATTTTAGTTTCTATGGTTTGTTTGCGGCGCTCAGTGTATTTGTTGACTGACGTTACGAGGCCTTTTGGACACGTTTGTTTTCATGGTTTTAACCCAGCTCTGGTATTTTGGTTTGTGTATCTTTGAGATTATCTTTGACAGTTTGTGTGTGGCTCGCCTGACCCTTGCTTGTTTTCTGACTTTGACATCTGTCTCACGTTTTGAATTTCTCTACTCAGGGGTTTTTAACCAAGCCTCCTCCTGCACCTTCGTGCAGATTCAAGAGTCCAACGGCACTTGGATGCAAACTTGATCTTTATGTTTACATCATAGACACAGTCGTCTTTCCCTCATCAGGAGACCAGCTGGGGGCGCTGTTCTGCCATGTTCAGAGAAATGAAAGTGAAACTGGTCTGAATTACGAACATTTCTGTTGGTTTTCTTGAACAGAGAGAAAAATCACACAGAGGACGGAGTTCAGCTACAGGGCTCGAATGGAGAGAATGTCCCCAAACGGAAGCTATTTCCTGGTGAGCCTCTCCCTGGCCGTTTGTCTGCTGCGAAGCCGAAAGCTCACTTTTGATGACGTAAGACAGGGAGCGACAGAGCCCTGCCTCACTGTGTGTGGTAGCTGTAACCTTGAATATTCTCCTGGCTCACTTTCTGACTTTGAATGAGACTTGACGTCTTTTTTTTTTTAACTCGTGCTGCTAATTTTGGCAAGTGCTCTGATTCACTGAGCTCTTCAAGGGAAGACCACTGATGACCAAATAAGTCTTTTAGATATTTTTTACAATATGGCTATACGGCTGCGCACATTGATGACGTCATTTTAACGCAGTCGTAGAAAAATGTTTATTACGCGGCCGTAAAGTGAGTCACGAGGTTATGAAGTCTGTTGTACGGTGTTGTGTTTCTGTAGAAAATAACACGGGTCACATAAAGTGACGTGATTTGATGTTTAAAAAAAGACTATTATACGTCTTTTTTTTTTTTTTACCTGTAGTGGTGCATGTGTGATTTTATACCCCTAAAAAGTAAAATTAGTCCACCCCAGTGGTCTGTTTCTCATCAGACTGAATGTCCTATAAGTCTGGCTAGTAACAGAAATAGTGTACAGACATTTTTTCCTTTTTAATTCCACAGTTGCAGGCATGTAGGAGACTGGTGATGCAACCAGTCAATGCTGATGACATAAAGGTGTCCTTGAAAAGTTTTAAAGGGTATAGACTGCTCAGCTTTGCTGCCAGCCAATAACTCGTTACACAATAACATGAACACCATAGTAAACAGTCCAGGTGAACAGGTCCTACTGCTGCAAATAGCTTTATCTAGTAAATTATATTATAGTTGAGTGTGCTTGAATGTTCAAATCTGATTGGTTGTGTGGATAGCAGCACAGGTAGTTCCAGCTGTAACTTGAACAACAGGTTGATATTAAGGTGCTAATTGTAATACAGTGGTGCTTGAAAGTTTGTGAACCCTTTAGAATTGTCTACATTTCTGCTTAAATATGACCTGAAACATCATCACATTTTCACACAAGTCCTCAAAGTAGATAAAGAGAACTCAGTTAAATAAATTAGACAAAAAAAATTCACTTGGTCATTTTCTGATTCCAATTAATAAATGACCAAGTGAATGTTTTTTTTTTTAAATGTAGACACTTCTAAAGGGTTCACAAACTTTCAAACATCACTGTAAATTCAATGGGAAACACAGGGACTGGTAATGGTACTCAGCCAGAGCGTCATGCCGCAGCATATACAGGTATGCATTATTTTCATATATAAGTGTGATCTGTTGTGTGTTATCCTTTATTATTTCACAAGCAAACTTTACCTGGAAATGCTTCAGACCTATATTGTTATATTTCTTTGTTCACTGCAGTCTGTGATAAGAATAAATTGAATTTCATTGAACACATTTCTGTAAACATTTTTTTATTGGGTGATATAGAAAGAATGTTAATCTACTTTGAGAAAAGTAGGACTGGGAAGGAAAGAGGGATGTTGATATGTTGCTACTTTTTTGTGATTTCAGTGTATTCAATTTCCTACTAGTTATACTAATTGTATTATAGTTTTCTTTTTTACATAGATTTGGAGAAATTTTTTTTTTAAAAATGCATATTTACTGAATATGTAACAATCAGTAAATAGATCTTTTGCTTCTGTGCAAAGCTTGGAAATGTTATACTGCCCTACTTATGTCTTCTTTTTATTCTGTAAATTTGTTTGAGATCTAACTATATGTATGTAAATAGCTTTTGGTGTTATAAAAGTAACGCATAAAAATATTTGCAATTCCAAAATGGTTCCCAAAAATGTCAATATCACTAAATTAAATCTGGTATTCTGACATATTCTCAACATGACAATGCAGTGGGCTATACCTGCAGTAAATAAGGTGACTGTACGAGGGCTTGCACTCGGAGCCTGGCTGGGCAGCACTTCCTGTAGATTATCAAGAGCCCAAGCAAAAAGCCCAAGAAAAAGAGCACAGTACTGATACCCACCACGGTCATTACACTCGTCTCTGAGAAGGACAGAGCCGTGTCAACCCTCAGGCCAGTTATCGGTCTTTGTGTCGGAGACTGATCCCTGCAGATGATCAGTGATGACAATTTATATGTATGTATGTAGATCTATGTAGAGAAAATAAATTCAGGGTTTATAAAAAGAACTGTTTTTGTGTTTTGCATAATACTGACCTGGATGGGGGTGCAGTGAGAAGCAAGAGTGAAGGGAGGGGCTCATGCAGTGAAGTGGGATGAACTATATCATGGTAATGACATAATCGTTTGTCAGGGCAGAAAACTGCACCTTGATATCCGAACACCTGAAGACATAAAAGAACATACAAATAAATGTACCGATATCACAGACATCATCATCAATATGGGACAGAACACGTTTTCGTAATTTGCCTAAAATGTTAACAAGGCTACTATGTATGCCATTTAAAATCTACCTACTTTATTGCTATTCACATAAGCATTTTGGCTGACCTGATCTGTGAAGATCAGCCCTGCAAATTAACTACTGAGCTAGAAAAAAGAGAGGGATTGTATTCTGATACATTTGAAGATACCTTTACACTCCTCCCGGGTGGGCAGTCCAGCCAATCAGAACCTTTCACCTGTATCTGGTACCTGTTCCTCCCTGTGCACCTGTGCCTATAACAGCGGCCTGATATCGAGACGTTGAAGGAGAAATGATCCTATAAAATGTATTAAATGAAACAATTTAATGTAAGACCGTATACTTCAAGGTTAAAGAAAGTAAGTGTTGAAAGATGAACAATAATCATGACTGTTTTTCTTGCTAAAGGCAAATCTGCATGAAGAACATTATGCCTTTATACCTCTATAATAATGTTTGAGAGAAAACAGCGGCTGTCTGAGTGAAACATTTCTCCAGTCCACACCTCTGGTCCACTTCCTGTCTCATTTTCTTCTTTCCAACATTCGCTCTGTTGAAGAGGAACAATAAGTATCAGGGTAAAAGAAAACAGAGCTTTAAAAATGGTAACAAGGACAAAAAGGTTTACTTAAACTTACACCATTGGCTAAAGGTTTATAAATTCGACAGCCCTCCAGATACTGATCACTCTGGCACACCCCCTTGTGGAGGTGAAGATAATGACAACCAAATCCACTGAGAGCACAAGACAGTTATTAAATATCTATACATTATACACTGTGAATGTATATAAAATTACAGTCTAATGAAAAAATTTCAGTACAACAGAATCCCATCAGGAATTTCTAGATGAACAGATTCAGTAAGTTAAAATCAGAGAAGAAACTGAAAGCACCTGCCAGTACAGAAGAAGGGTGAGGACCTCTTACAGGTGGAAACAGACCCAAAGAAAGCACCTTCATCTACAAATCAGGCAAATTTATAGATTTTGAGATCATCTTTATGCTTAACTTACATATATGTAGTGCATGTAACCACTTTATATATTTTTTATTTATTCCTTAATTTAGATGACAGCACTTCTCACTGTTAGCTAACTGCTCCTGGGAGACCTGAAAGCAGGGTGGGAGACTGAGGCCTAATGCATGCTTATTCTAAAACACATTGAACATCCCCATATCTATTGCTTATTAAACATCACAAGACAGCTGAATGCACTTATAGGCGACAGTTTAACCCTTTATCAGGTGAAGAACCATATTTGGTAACTTCAGTGGTCATCTAGAATGACGCCCCATACCTCTGTGAGGTCGTATATACCATTTTTGGAAAAGTCTTTACCCTACACTGGTCATATATGGTAACTCTACTGACCTTGATTTTCAACATGAAATGAAAAGAACTCTTGTAATATAAAGTGTTTTAATTTTTTGAGTTTTCAAGTATTTCAATCAGTGCCCTATAAAGGGTTAAGCACTATTTCAGCATGTGATATTTGAAATGCAACAATGAATAAAATGATATCCATGACTGAAACGTATTCTTCGGTCTGAGGTTGCTGACTTCTTTGATTTACCAGAAGGTCAGCTGTTTCTGACCTAACCAGCATGTTCTTGCTTCTTAAAGTATACTGAAAAGACCTAATATTTGACACGTGATTCCATTATACTTCCCCCAAAATAAATCTGACAATCTCACTTTTACCTTAAAGTGACTGAGCCAGAGACAAAACTACAACAATGCTGCTACAGCCCAGTTGCTTACAAACTGCACTATGCATTCTTGTGGGTTCTTCTCTATCCCCATAGCGGATATTGAACCTGGCTTACTCTTTCCCCAAAGCAAGTCTTGGGCTTGGCTGAAGTTGACTGAATACCAGCCAGTGTCCTGAAGGGCTGAGAGAGTGATCACATCAATCCGGACCAGAGGTGGTTTGGGTAACATGGCTGTCATAATGGAACCCTGCAGAACGCGAGCCTCCCAGTGTGAGGAGAAACCACGAGAATCAGCATCCTGAAACAAAGAGAGAGAAATTTCACAAATATGAGGTGTGTAAACTATGTCTTATTTAATATTTTAGCTGAATTAATATTTTAGCTGAAATCATATGTGGGTATGTACTGTATACCTGATTTTCTAGTGGAGCTCCCAGATCAGCGTGTGTAGTGTTGAGGTGTGTGTGTAGAGCCTTGTTCACATTAGGAGTGTAGAGCCTCATCTGTCCAGACTCATCAGGGTAAATCACCTGACGATGTAAGGAGTCCAGGTCCACTACAGCAACACCAACACACTGTCACTGCTCCACAACAGCTTTAAACATAACCACTCAAATACATTTACTAAATAATGTTCAGTGTTTGTAACAAGTTACTAATCAATATTTAAAAAAGGAAATACTCTGGGAGAAAAGGGAAAGGTCTTTCCACTTGCTGAAGACTTCTTTACTGAAACCCAGCACATGCAATAATTCATGGATCACTGTCTGAAAAACAATTTTAGGCAAAATAGTCAACACAAAGTGCTCAGTTTTCCGATTCTCATTTATGTCTCTCACACACATTCATATACTCAGATACCTGCACCATGTGTTCATGACTGAATCCTTCAAAGCTTAGGCACTCCCTGCAGATGACCATAACGCCAGCCACTGGTCGCCCCTCCGAGTCGCTCTGACAATGAGCTGAATAAGCCAGCACGCTAGTCTAGGAGTAAATAGCATGTTAATGTCATCAGAAGTCATGATGCACCAAATTTGCTCATAACATATCTTAGATAGCTGACATATCTATCATTGGTATTAATTAATTAATTATTATTTATTAACCCACGTGTGGCTCCCATTGGGAATCATCACCAGAGCAAACTGCCCGAGGATACAAATGGTTGAATGGTTACAAATGGGTTCATCAGCAAATAAGGATACGCTTATAGTGATACATGTTTATCAAGAACCTAAAATCATAATTTTACATTTATTCTAGCAAAATACACCTTAATCATCACACAAAGAAAGATGAGCCTGGTCTCAGGCCAGTATAAAATCTATCACTACTTACATCAGCTCTGCATTTATCAGTGCTTTGAGTTGTCACGTAAAGTAGGACGTGTGTGTCGGGAAGTCCCGCCCCATCTGGTTTTATCACCTTCACGTCTGGCAGGTCAGGATGAGGGTAAACAACACAGCCACTCAGGTGGTCATCTGGGATCTGTCAGTCAACACGGAGTGGAGTCTGAGCACAAAGTTTGTATGAGCAAAATATCAAAATGTATAAAATGGATGGCTTACCGTCACCCCCAGGCAGATCTCAGCCCGGTAGTTATCAACGGCTCTACCACACCTGAGGAGTGAGATATAGTATACTGAATAATTCCGATTTAAATTCGACTTTAAGTCCATAACGCACAATAAAAGAACACATTTTAAAAACCCTTGTAATTCAGCATATAGAGCGAAATTTATATTCAGATACTGAGAAAAAAGACAATCAACAGCAGAGGTTTTTAAAAATAAAATAGGTTTCATCAATAACAAAACCAATCACATAGTATATTAATGTAGGGACAGAAAAGGAGAAGAAACAGACTTGTTGTAGTTAGCAGAGCTGCTGTTCCTCCAGATGAAGCGACAGTACTTATTGATATCCCTGTTCAGCAGGAGCTTCCTGCGGACCGTCCGTACTGTGGACAAATGAATACAATTCATGTATATTAATTAAAAGGTCTGTAATTGCACACATACTGTTTCAGTCCTAAACTAAATGTGTATTCTTATTTTCAACAAGAACAAACAACATAATTACAAATCAGCAGTGGTTAAACCAGGCACTATTGTGCAGTTAAAAAGTGACATGTAATAATTCAATTAAAAAGAAGTATCTGTTCATCCAAACTCTTCAACCGATTTTTCTGCCTGTTTAGTTTGTCACTTTTATTTCGTACTGAAGCTACAAAGCTAATTTTGCTAACAGGTAAGGGCCTCTGGTTTAGCATTAAGCAAACTGCATACCTAACATAACACACCCTCTTCGAAAGTTGCGTTGTTCATTGCCTTAAACTGGCTTCTTTGTATGGTCTTTAACACTCTCTTATCTACAAAGATACACAAATATATATCGCATATCTATAAATAGATAGTAGTAGCCTTCTTGAAATCAAGTATATTGCATTTATTCACATATACAGTATGTACACGTTTTTACTACTCATATTATGCACAAAAAACTGACATGTATGCAAACAAAACTCCTTTAGTGTGAGAGCGTGACAAATTGAAACAAACCTTGAAAATATAATCTTCAATCACTTGTGAGCTACCTTAGTGTTTTAGCCTCAGTGCTAAATTTAGGAAAGCAATCCTCAGACATGAAATTTTGGTCGAAGTGGAGGGTTTTTTGTATTTAAATCCAGACACACAGAAAGAATACCTGCGAGTAATTTAGACACCGTGCTGATTGCTTCACTGACAGCTGCTCCCAGTCTCTCTGTTTCCCACTGCGAGACGACAGCACTCTCTCTAGGAGTCCATGTCTTAATCCTAATCGGCTGTGGCTTATCAGTGACTTTAATCGTATCCCTGGGCATCCTTTTAGATCTTGGGGATGGAGAATAATGTGATATGGTGTTCTGATGGTCCTCGATCTGAACATGTGTGAGCCAGTTTTCTTGCTCACTGACAGCCACCTCATGCTTTACTTTATCAAAAGGGCTTTGTTGGTTGTCTGGAGGAGACAGCACTTGGATTGAACCTTGCACCTCATCAAAGATGCACTTTCCCCACACACAAGGGATCAACAGCAGAAGACGAACAATAGGGTTTGGAAATGCCGTCATCTAGAAGCTTTGTGAAATGTGTACAGATTCAACTGTAGCACTGGTGCAGTGGTTTTCCACTCCAGGTCGAAAATCCCCGTTCAAAGGCATGAAGCGAAATCTATTAAAAAATCACAATGTTGAGCATATTCCATGCATATTTTAAATGCTAAACAAAAAAAATGAAAAAGCACATCATTAGGACCAACCAAGTAGTTAAGAGCTCCTTGTCAAAAATTGGTTTTTCTCTAACTCTGCCCTATCTTTTTCTTCATCGTAACGTTAGTCCCATGCCACGCAAGGTTTGCTGTCTTCACAAGCCACCTCGGCATTGTATTATCTGATGTGACCATGGAATACCCCAACCGAAGTGTCGCTCTGTCCGTTGTTGGCACACTCACACCTATGGGCAATTTAGGATACCCAATCCACCTAATGTGCATGTCTTTGGACTGAAGGAGGAAACTCAAGCACACAGACATGGAGAGAACATAGAAAGGCACCAGTTTCAAACCCGGGGCTCAAACCCCGGGCCTTCTTGATGTGAGGCGACAGTGCTAAGTACTTAACCACTGTGCTGCCCATTAACTCGGCCCTATAATACCCAATAACATACTAACTGCAATTACCAGTTTGTACATTTTCATCATTGCTTGCATTTTTTGCATTACAGTGCTATTAAAAATCATAGAACTAATTACAGGCTAAGATTATTGATACAGTAAACCCCTGTCTTTTGAGAGGGTTATGTTCCAAAACTTTCGGCAAAAGATGAAAAGCCACGATACACGGACATTACATTACATTACTGTCATTTGGCAGACACTTTTATCCAGAGCGACTTACATTTATCACATTTATACAACTGAGCATTTGCGGGTTAAGGTCCTTGCTCAAGGGCCCAGCAGTGGCAGCTTGGTGGTGCTTGGATTTGAACTCCCGACCTTCCGATCAGCCGTGCAGCGTCTTAACCTCCTGAGCTACCCCTACCCATCACCCCCAATGTTTTTTTTTTAAATAGTTTAAGCCCCAAATTATCCTCCCACACTCTTTAAACACATTCTAGACCCAGTTAAACACATAAAGAAAACATTTGCGAACATACAGCAAAGTGAATTCTGTGTAGAATGGAATAAAAACATCACATTTATAGCGAGTACTGCTACGGGCGAATGCTGCTTGTTTCTCCCCAACCGTATGCATCGTAGCCAGCAGCCAATCACAACCAAGGTTGAATGAATAGGGCATTCCGATTGGCCAGACTCGTTCCTCCAGCCATTATTTTTTTTCATTATCCCCGCACCGCATTTTCGCACACAGTGCTGTGTTCTCTGTCTCCTGTGTAAACATGAGATACACTGTACTGTAGTTTATATATTAATATTTTATTTCATTTTAATGAATTCATTTTTATATTTTATAATGCCAGGGAAATCAGAAAAAAAAGCATTTATATATTCTAAAGAAAAATCCACAAATAGCCGGGGACACGAAATGTGAACCGCAATATAGCGGAGGATTAGTGTAGTAAATTATAGATCAAATGTATGTACTCAGCATTTATAAATCACTTTGAGTGAATTGATATTTTACTTAAATTGGATTGTTTGCAATGTTAAAGGTAAAACTTTTTAAAGCCATGTGAAAACGGTACTGAATCATCATTATTAATGTCTTCATTAAACCCTGCTAATGAATCCATCAGACTGAACTACTGGAGTTTAGCTGTTTTCCTTTTACATAAACCAAAGGTGGTGAGCACCATTCCTGTTAACCCTTATACCTACCACACTTCACAACTGATGCGTCCTTATTATTTCACACTCACAACCTAAAAGCCTAAGACATTTAAAATAGTCTTTAATAAGTTATTTATAAAATCATGCATGCATAAATAAATAAATAACTCACCAGCCAGTATCACTGGAAACTCCACCACGTGTTTTTATGCCTCTTGTGTCCTCTCTTTAATGTTGTGCACTTCATGTGGATGGCTATTGTGGATGTCCTCAACGAAGGTGTGACTGACGAAAACCTACCAGAGACCACAAGGACAATAGAGGCTTTGATGTGCTAATAACACATTATAAAACCTTTTCATTAGTTTCAGTGCTACTGTGCTTTCAGTGTTTCCTTAACAAGTCCTCCGATCACATCAGGAAATAAAGCTCAGAAGGGCAAAAGGAGCTATAAACGGAATTCCCTGAACACACAATAATGACAACACACTCATAAAAGTGCAAATGATTTATTCATTGTGGTTTTTTTCTAGATCTTTTAGCATATTTACAGTGAAACATGTCCTAAGAAAAAACTTTTTTTTTTTTCATTCCAAACAACAAATTTCTATTGCAAATCACCACTGGCGAGAAACATGTTACACAGTTAGCCGCTTCAATACATTCAGTAATAAAAACAATATCAACATGGTGAAAAGAAGGAAAAAAAGATTGATAAGAGCAAGTGCAAAAGATGATTATAGTTATGGCACTCGTTTTCCTTTCACTGTTTTCTGAGCCAAAAGCTGAAATTAGAAGAAGGAATTGAAGAAATTTTTTAAAACTATGATTAAATTAAATGTGAAATCATTCAGGTTGGTGGTGCGAAGAACTGCCTCAGGCACCAAGAAGGATTGTCTCAATTCAGTTACTACATTCACACAAACATATGTTTTTGCCATGCAATAACCGAAACAGGGCCTGTTTAAAATCAATTTAAAATCAAACTGAGGCATAAACCTTTGCATGTGTGTGTCTGGCCTTCATGTGCAAGTACATACAGTCACACTGTGTCTAGTTATCTATAGGAAGCTCTATCAAAGGCACTTCTAAAGAATACACACAGCCATGTGTATAGCAGTATAACACACACACACACACAATTATATATACATACATACATACATACATATGTTAACTAATTGTGAAAAATAAACCATATAAGGATAGCCTAAATATTTGCAGCATGGTGCTGTGTATTTTGTCAAGGCTAAGACACAGGACATAAAGCTCAATGAGTATGTTTACATGTACAAATGATCTGATAATTGCAAAGAACAAAATGTATTGGCATTTTTATGTTTTCAAGTAATTTGATCATCAAAAAATAACAGCATTTTCATTATTTATCCATTTCCATTTTAAATCAACAGATACACATTTTATTTCTTAATCTAATCGTTTCCACACATTTGTTGAACCAAAAAAAAAAAAATCAGCATGCTCTGAACAACACTGAAAATCCAGGCATAAACTGTGCTCTTTAATCTAATTTATGATACCGTAGTGTGCTGTTCGCACAACCACTTGAATATGCTGAAATAAAAATGGCATCAGGTTGTGCATGTAAACACACTCATTAAAAGTGAGGCCAAGGAAGATTTTCTGTGCAACATTTTTCTTCCATTACACACGAGCTCCAAGTAAGTGCACGTCTAACAAGCAGGGAGACTAAAGTCTTTGATATGTTCGTCCAATACTTGATACGTTTAAGTCAGGAAAATGAACCTCTTCAAGTGAAATAAGGCACCGTGCCAGCACAGACTGCAGACATGATGCCGCTTACATGCTGAGATTATAATTTAGAGGTGATCAACAGGGAGAAATTGAGAAAGACAAGAAAGGTAAAAGAGAGTGCAGTTTGATTTCAGGTCAGCATGGGCACGTCATCCTCAGAGGTCGTGTCGTCGGAAAGAGGGATCAGTAGCACTTCGTCTTCAGAGGAAGAGGAGGAAAAAGAGGGGGAAGATGAGAGAGGAAGTGCAGCAGGGGAAGACGAAGGTCTGAAACGTGAGATACTTAGCCCCAGGGAATGGAAGAGAGAGGCCAGGGAGGGGCTGCTGGGGGCAACAGCAACAGGTGGGGTCTGACGTGTTTCAGGAGCATCAGTTGGCTGGAGGGAAGGTGGAGTTGTGGAAAGTGTCGTGGGAGGAGGAGGAGGGGGTGGGGTAAGAGTAGATGGTGCATCCGCTTGCTGTTCTTGCTCTGTTTGTTGGGACAAGCCCACTTTTTGTGGCAAAGGCTGATCAGAGGTTTCCCTGGACACTGCAGAGCCTGGAGGGCCAGACTGTCTGGACTCCTGACCTGTAGGAGCGGCTTCTGTCTGTTGAGTGGTGGAGCTCGTGGTCTGGGTAGATCTAGAGGTTGGTCTGGAAATCAGGCCCCACCTGCGCAAGCGTCGAATCGCTCGGCGGACAAACCGTGGCCTGCGTCTGCGCCGTGGGGAGGAGATGTTGTCCTGTCTGATGAGCTGAAGCAGTCCTCTTAGAGATAGGGAGGTGGGCTGACAGAAGGGAGGAGAAAAAAAAGAGTTTGATAAAGAAATTAAAAAAAAAAAAAAATCCTGAACCAACAAAGGACATATTATACATAAACTCAAACAGGAATTAACAAGGACCAACCAAAACTACTCCTTTGTTCATGGTTACAATTAAGTCTGAAGATCTACTGCTTAAGTGCAGCCTGTTCTCTGAAACTGTGCTTCACGCCTCATCTTAATATCATGATAGTTTCACTGTCTCCGAAAGAAATCTGAAATAATCAGACTTTGGGCAGCAAACAGTTTAGCCCCTCATAAACATTTCCCCAGCAGTAGTGGTATAAATGTAACAGGAGATATGTATTCTGTAGTAAAAGGTCACTGTATCATTAGTGCAAAACTCTATGTGTTTGTAAGTAACACATCACTGAAATATGTCCTCCAGCATCAGTGTTCAAAGAAGCTGTAGCTTACAGTGCAATTTTTGAGCTATCCTCACTACTTGGTGTGCACATTACCAAACACTTCATTCTATTACACCTGTCCAAACAAAGCCCCAGGAAAAACATAGAAAAGGTTACATTTGGGATGGATCTTTGATGTATTTCCTCGGAGATCCACTGAATGTCCTACAGAAAGTATCCAAAGTATTTCTGTTTTTGTTTCAACTCTTACCTCATTGGGGTTCTCAGTAGGGAAATCCTCGACAGGAGGAATAATTCCCTGAGCAATCAGCTGACCATAGGAGGGCGGGGCTTGTTGCTGGATAAACTCCGCCTCTTGGCGGCTGATTGGAGCAAACAAGCTAAAGCAAAAGAATACAGAGATGGTGTTACTGTAAGCAAATCTTATTATAAAGCATTTTCTGTGCATGAATAGCATTTCAACTGTTGCCTACACGGTTACCATGTTAACATTTTATATGAATAAAGAAACAAAATAGTCTCACCTGTATTCTCGAGTGCGAAGTGAGTACAGTTTGCAGGTGCAGCCCATTGCAATGACCAGCAGCAGACCACACACCAGGCTACCCACAGTTGCTGCAGTGATGACCTTTCGAGGCAGTGTCGCAGTGCAGTTTAGTTCATCAGTGCCATCTTTACAATCGACCTGGCCATCACAGCGCCAGCTCTCAAACACACACCTGCAGTACCACAGGAGTATTAGACTTGTATACAAACACACCTCTACTGCACCACAACTCATAACGGGATGTTCTGCTTCAGTGACGTGCGGTCAGGAGAGGCAGGGGAGGCAGAGCCTCACCTGTCATCATGGAAGAAATAAAATGTATAATAAACAAATAAATGAAATGGTTATATTTATCAAATGGTTTGAACTATAAACTGATTTTCCATTTAACTTAAACAATTTAGATTTTTTTTTTTTTTTTTTTTTTAAATAAAAAAACAATCACTGAATTTTCGCATTTCCGATCAAATCCGGGGAAGAGACGCATGGTGAGGCAGCAGCAAGCTGAGCCTCACCTTGGATTGTGCAATCCCTCCCAAAC
>JAQMCW010000001.1:4672792-4688358 GCA_030068335.1 Chrysichthys cranchii
TGTGTGTGTGTGTGTGTGTGTGTGTGTGTGTGTGTGTGTGTGTGTGTGTGTGTGTGTGTGTGTGTGTGTGTGTGCGACTTGAGTCCCTTTTAGCCATGCTCACAAAACACACTGACTGATGATTTACTTTGAACTTGAATGAGTAGATAAAAGTTGATAATAAAACTAAATAAATAAATAACACAATTAAATTTGTGAATTATTTTCAATAAAACCACAGTGGGACTACCAAGAAATGCCCAAATACCCCTGTTGTACAGACTGTTGTACTGTACTGTGTTGTGTAGTACATCCTGTTAGATACACATGAATAGTATGCATTTAAATTATTCAAAGAAAGAATCATTTGATTTTTATTTTTTTTTTACATCAAAATGTTAAATCAATGTCAATCATGGTAACTATTCTCACTCAAATGGAACTCTTCTCCTTCATGCTCAGAGATGCAAAGCAGCTTTCTACAAAGCACTTTTGCGCACAATCAGGTCACCTTAAGGTCAGACTCCAATAGAACTGGACTTCTTGGATTATTAAATGTTCCTCGAGGCCATTCAGACTCTTGCATTATTGGATTAGTCCTGCAGGCTTGGACAAACGCACAGAACAGCCTGTTCAGCAGACCGGATGCGCTTTTCAGGGGCGAGTCAAGAGTCTGATTCACTCTGGAAAGAATCGGCTCAGGGGAAGTGACTCGTGATGGCTTCATCCCTCCAGAGAACCACGTCTGCAGCGCCTCATACACAAAAGCGAGCGATCAGTGCCGGAGGACAAAAGAGCAAAATGCAGACAAGATGAGACACGCTCTCCTGTAGACTATCGACCAACATGCTTTCACAGATCTCCTCTGTCGATACTGTACTTTTTCTCAAAGTGCTTTTGTTCACAAGAGTTTAAGGCGCGCTTACTATTACTATCATTAGTAGTATTATTAGTATTAGTATTAGTATTCCTGTTACTGAGGTCGGCGTGTTTTATGTGCAGCATTGAGGCATTTTTTTCCCCCCAGAGTTTCCAGAGTCGCTTTTGGACAACCGAGGACGATTTTCCAAACTCTCAAAAGTTTTGGAATTATCTGAGTCAGGAAAAGCAAACGTCGGAAGAGGGACAGGGGATTAGTCCAGGGCGCAGGGGGCTGCTGTAAGGTACAGGGTTAGATACAGTGTGTGTGGGTGTGTGGGTGTGTGTGTGTGGAGGCTCGGGATGGTCACCTGGTCAGTGCTGTGGCTGGCGCTCACTGCTCTGGGTGTGAGCAGCAACAAAGAAGTCCGACCAGAGGTGAGGCTTTTCTGTCACTGTCAGTGTCACACACACACACACACACACACACACACACAGAACTTTCACAACTGCCTGCTTAATTTCATGCAGTTATGTGTGAGGAGGGTGCATGTGTTTTGTCATTAGCCTACATCAAATGTGTAGATCACTGTAGGATCTAAGTGACTCTTTTTAAGACTGAAGACTATATTTCATATTTCAGACAACGTAATGATGAAATAATGTAAGACACGCCTGTCCTCCTGAGACCCCACTGATCTCATATGAGGACATCGCATTTATCCCCCAACTACATTATGTGGATTTCCATGTAAGATCCTCATATGAGGACCATTGGGTATTAGGCTTTGGTCCAAACGTCTTCCTGTTTGGAGACATTGATTAAGTTCAGTAGCTATCAGTTACTAGGAGAAATGACCAGGCACACAACATTGGAGTTTGGGTCTCAGGAGGCTATACTTTTTTTTTTAAGTAGCAATATATGTTTTTTGCATTGTGCCCTATTTGATAGCTACGGTCATGTTAAAAAATTGGGCTTAGATTGTGTGTGATAATACAGCAGGGTAAGCACACACTTTGCAGGTGAAGCTGGGTTGGGCATCAAGTCTTGACAAGGGTATGGCTAAATATCAGGTTTGTCAGGTAGTTCAAGAATTAAAGAGTTTAATAATGCAAAGTGTATGGCAGCTGTATTGTACTGAGCAATGCTATTAATGTTCGGCACAACCATGTCCTGCCCCCTTCAGGTCCATTTTTGTATAAACGAGTGTGCGATCCAGAATCAAATCCATACGTCACTCATGCTGGGAGAGTACCTACCCAGACATGGCAGCTTTTTAAAAAAAAAAGCCCTCAAAACCACTTTCTAAGAAATGTAATCCTTCTTAGCCCCTGCAGTGCGGACACACAAAAATGTGGGCACTTCCTTCCTCCAACAGTTCTGAGAACTATGAGAAAATTCACCTGGACTGAAAGAGTCCTATTGAATGATTCAGGGTCCAGCTTGGTTTCCTTTTTAGTAAAGCTTTCAAATAGAAACTTTTTCAGGCTTCAAGGTTTTGGTCACTTCCACATAACCATAACTGCTGAGCCACAGCTGCTACTCAGTGACCCAGACATTTAAGGATTCAGAATTAGCCTGCACTTGAGAAAATCAGCCTTCAGACAAACATGTCTCGAGCTGACATTTTCTGTGACATCATTTGAGCTGCACACAACCTGTGATTGGCCTGATAACGTCTGCTGTAGAGATGATTGTATACACAGAGGTTGAATAAGCAGGAAAGTAAAATTAAAGAGCAGGAATAGACAGAGAGAGAAAATTCAGTAAACAAGTAAGTTTTAAGTTTTGGAAAATCTGACTCACATGCAAGTCAGATATGCTAATCCAGGTAAAATAAACACTCAACACATCAGAAGGATCACATGAGGATCTAAATCTCTGAGCATCCCTTTACCCTACCTCCTGTTTCCATTCTTCACATTGCGATAGTCAGCCAAGGCTAGAAGTGGAAAATTCAGCCTAGTTGGCTGAAACGAGGCTGTTCCAGGTTTCCACAGACGATAACAGTCTCTCTGCCTGGAGTCACGAGGCAATCATGTGATTCAAATGAAAGGTCACAGTGGAGGTTAAATCCCATATGGTGAAACCACATCTGCACCCCTTCTGGATTTACATTTATATAGGATAAAAGGAATTTGCTGAACTAGTGTTGGCTGTAATACAGCAGTCTGTAAACAGTTCTGTTGAAAATGACTTCCAGGTATTTAATGGTATTCTGCGGTTCGAAAAGTCAAGCTGGTGTATTGTTGACAAGTCAGACACTCTTTAGTTTTCACTGGATAAACTGTAAATAAAATAAAAAAAACACCCAAACTTTGCTTTACTTTGCATACATGTTCAATCGTTTTTCGAACCATGTTCACCCAGAATGTATAGGACACTATTTAAAGCTGAGTCCCATGGTGCAACAGTTGTGTTGTTACAGGTGTGCTTGACTTTATGTTACGAAAAAAAAGCCATAGACATTGAAAAATGGCTAGATGAGTTTTTCTTTCTTTCTTTCTTTCTTTCTTTGCTAGCTTGCTAGCTGGCTCACCTTCTTGCTTTCTCCACCCCCACAGCTCACAGAAAGACAATTCCTCTAGTATTTACTTTAAGTAGTATTGCAGATGTAATGCAAATGCAATAAACTGCTCACCAACTATCATTTCATTTTTTGTGAGTAGTCAAGAGGCTGCACATGTCTGAAAATGTGCAGTCTAACATCGACACACAGGAGGAAGTCAAGAGAATAAATAGGAAAATCGCAAAACTGCAGATTATTTAATATACTGGAGGTAAATGACTGTCAGTCATGATAATCAAGCAGTTTTTATGGGTGCAATCTATGAGCACCGGCTTTAGACTGGAGGGTGTACGGAGCAAGTACTGTCCTTCTCTTCATGTCATCCCCTAGACATCATTCACTTTCTGAATGGGATAGGTCATGAAACTTGGCTAAAAGTGTTGCAGTGGTTTGTGCCAGTGATCAGGTGAGCATGACATTAAATAGGTCAGTGATCTGAGCCACCATGTGGCTGTATGAGACCAAATCGTAGGAGCTGATGACCACAATTCCCTGCTTTTTCCGCTGGCAGAAGTCTGAGGGGAACAACTGAGTCGGTCTGTCTCCTTCCAAGTCAAATTCAGCAAACTTCTGCCCCTGCTGCCTCTTTTCCTCATTTCGTTGTAGTTTCTGCTTTGTTTTCAAGAGTCTCGAAGCTTATAAAAGGTTTTTGTTTTGTTTTCTTTGCTTTTGATTGCTTCCAATTACCCCTCTCTCTTTCTCTTTCTCTCTAATTAAAAAAAAAGTTTCCTATCATTTATGTATAGTCATGTAATCTTCAACCAGGTCTCTCTCTCTCTCTCTCTCTCTCTCTCTCTCGCTCTGTCTCTCTCTCTCATAATTCAAAGTCCAAATATTCCATTAATTCAAACACAAACAGTAACTCAGTTTCGGGCAGTAAACTCTTTCTGCAATGTTTTCTTTCTTCAGAACACTCTGTCAGCAGTTTCTTCTATTAAACAAGACACTCGGATGGCTCATTTCCATGTCATGTCATTAGTAAGGACAATTCCAAGATGTTGCAACACTGCAAGACTGTTTTTCGGGAAAAACAAAGTCCTCAGAACATCGCAGAGCTCCTAGGAAATACTATATGTTTGTTTTGATTATACTCAGTGTGAATGCCATGTAAACGTAAGTTAAATGCACATTGGGCTAATTTTACTGCATTAAGTCAGCAGTCAGAGAGTGGCAGCACACAGGATGAGGTTGCTTTCAGCTTAAGAGAAGGCATATGTTTACCACCTTGGCATGTCTGTAGATGAGGTCATAGCATATGGTTGCTCTTAGCATCAGAGGTGGCATTTACAGTAAGTTTGCCCACCTCGGCTCTTCGTGACATTTATAGGGCAATTAATCATGTGCACAGTGTACCTAACATATAGTATGGTAAAAAAAAAAAATAATAATAATAATAATAATGAAAAGGTAAACAATATTTTTAAAGTCACGTGATACAGATCATTTTTTTTCTATTTTTACGGGTTTTTTTTTTTTTGTTCAATCTGTTTGTATGTTTTTCTATTTAGTCTGCAGGTAATTTCCCTGAAACGCAGAAACGTCATTGCATCGTAACGTTGTTACTGCAGATTAACATCTGCTTTACTGAGCTCTTTCAGCTCCCCCAGTCGAGTATCTTTTTTTTTCCTGATGTGTGGTCTTTTAAGTATGAATAACCTAACCCTCATGTCTGAGCAATGCTCTTATCCTGAAGTGAGTGACGTTTGTGTCATAAATAAAGCCTCGCCAGACTGACTGGGTTGCAGGAGACTTAATAAAGGCTACCTGTCTGTGTCGTAGAGGCCGACACGCTGACTCTTCCCCAGTCAGAGGAGTCAGGAAAGGCTTCTAAATAGAACCTTTGACGCTCACTGCTGGGTGTTCCAGAGGCCTGGTGCATGCTGGGATTGCTGGCAGTCGTAAGAGGAGTCCTAAGGCCTCGTGAGTCAGAAGTGAGAGAGGTCTTCTGACAGAGAGAGAGAGAGACAGAGAGAGAGAGAGAGAGAGACATGAATATAGGAAAGGGGGGAGAAAAAATAGCTTGGAGAAAAAAATGGATGAAAGGATGGAACAAAGATGGAAGAGAAAAGGAAGACAAAGAGAACTAGAGGAAGGGTAGCTAGATAAATGAGATAAAGACAGGAGGGAAGGAAGGGGGACGTTTTCTTGACTCTGAGCTGGAGTGTGTTTTTCCCAGCGTAGGGAAAAAAGACCACAGCATAGCGACAACACACAGGGAGCAGTCAGAGTGTGGGAGGAATGGAGCAAGAGAGAGAGAGAAAGAAAAACGAAGCATATTGACCAGATTAAGGCAAATGCAGGGTTCTGTGTTCACTTATTCAACATTAAACATAAACCGTTCCCTTCTTCGAAAAGATCTGACTATCATAGTTTCAAGAGAACAGTGTGTGCAGTGAGGCTCAGCCTATGAAAAAAGTGAGATATAATCCGAATCATGACTTTTTTTCTTTTTTTTTTTGGAAATAATGTGAGAAGCAGTAATGCAATCATTTACTTAAGCCCTTAACTTTCAGACTTTCCAGACACGTAACACAACCAGGACAGTGGTGAATCTTTCATATGTGAGTTACTATACAATGGTAGTGAGGCTGATTGCGCAAGCCATTCTAACCAGTCAAAATGACCTCACGGGGTCTGGCGTACAGGATTTGGATATGTGCAATTCTTGAGCCTAACTGTTCGACTAATTATGTGCTTGGAGTGAATAAGCACTGAGTTCATAGATGTTAAAACTGTCTTAAGCTCTTGGAAATCTCAAGTCTCCTCCTATATTACTGTCTCACCCTGTCTCCCTTTTGCGTATAATGTGTGAGTGTAGAATATGTGCTACAAATCCCCCCCTTTCATGTAGAAAAAAAATTATCTATATATTTGCTCCTTTCGTTGACACACAGTGCTATCTAGTGTCTCCCCAGTGAAACTTAATATGCCCTGCAAGCTTGTGGAAGTGGTGACGGGAAAATGCGGCAATTTTACAGAAGACTGAGGACAGAAAGAAAGAGGAAGGGAGAGTGCAGTTTTGAGGTTTGGGGTCTGAAGGATTACTAAAGAATTCTTTGTAATTTTTCGGACTGAGTTTGTGGTCTGAGTGGAGACAGACAACATCTGAAGCATTAACCCAAGCTCCCACTCATGCATCTAACCAGCAGTCACACTTCTTTCTGCACCCTAATGGAAATATGAACAAAAATGTGAACGAGTTCATGCTCAGTAGCTGGTTTTTGAGCAGTCTGCATATCCCTTGCCCTAGATATGACCCAGGACGATATTTATGGACACTGATTTTTTATTTTTTTTTTTATTTCATTTATTTATTTATTTGTTTTACCACGCCCCGAGTCTGGGTCTTTACAGCTGAATCAGTGAATGCTCTGTGTGTTAGGGGTGTAGTGTTTCTCAAGCTACTGATTTTGAACAGACCGGCCATTTTTGTGACGTTTCTCTTCATTTTTCCTGAAACATTTGTTAAACACCAGGGCAGCAGGACAGATAGAGTAGCTAGATTAGAGGATTTCTTTAGGCTGAATGGCCTAAAACAGATGCACGTGTGTTGGACGGGCTGGCAAAGGGAGTGTGTATTTGAGTTGAGAGACTTGTTTAGGTTTTCTCTCATTCACACTCACACAAAGAAGGGATGTTTATGAGGGTGTGATCCTTTGAAGCACTATGAGCCGACCATCAGCACACTGAGAATATACTGAGTATACGTGGTAATTATTTTTTATGTGTATTATTTTGCTGGGGTTTTCTTTGATCGTCCTTTTATTCTCTCTCTTTCACTGAAATGTTTATTTTTGTAATTTTGTTTCTTGCTAACACATGCTGTTTCTGGAACAAAGTCAGCTTGGCGTCATTCTACACCAGCTCAATGAAGGCCACACACACACACACGACAGACACCAACCTACACATTCCGGTTCCTCTATGTTCAAAAGAAGACAAACATAGTTCATAGTTCATATATAGTCAGGAGCTGACACACACACATATACACATATTTTTTTAACCTCTGACTTATGCTGATTCTGGCTGTTTGAGTCAATCCCCATATGTGTTTTTTTCAGAGAAGTGTATAAGGTTGAGATGTTGATGTAACTTGAAGAGTGATTCAGCAGCTGTAGATAGCATAATCCAGGTTTCTCAGCTAATTACATTTGATGACTATAATTACATGAGGTCATATCTTCTTTCTTTTTTGTCCTGCACTTTGCTCTCTCTCTCTCTCTCTCTCTCTCTCTCTCTCTCTCTCTCTCTCAGGTATGGCTACAACAGTATGGATATCTTCCTCCTGGTGATGTGCGTGCTCAGGCTATCCGCTCCCCTAAGGCCATCACTTCTGCTATCTCCGCCATGCAGAAGTTCTATGGCCTCAGCATCACAGGGACCATGGACCCTGAAACAGTCCAGTGAGTCTTAGTCTCAAAGCAACCCCTCACCAAACAGGATGCTGGTGGTAGAATAATAAACTGATCAACAAGCAATACAGGAATGCCATTTCCCCAAGCAAACATAAATAATAGTAATAATGTTTACTAGTGATCATCACACATGAAACACACCACAGTGCAGCATAGCATGACACAGTGAAATTACTTCTCTGTATTTAACCCATTCACCAAGTGAAGCAGGGGGCAGGTGAACAGCACAGCGCCCGGGGAGCAGTGCTTGGGGACAGTACCTTGCTCAGGGTACCTCAGTGTACCTTGTTGGTCCTGGGCCTTGAATCCACAACCTTCTGATTGAAGGACCAATGCCCTGACCACTAGGCTACCACTGCCCCTGTTTCATCCTCATGCACATATATCCAGGCTATTGTTTGACGAAGGCAAATTGGAGGTTTACGCATATGAATCCTGTTTTTCAGAGCGATGCAGCGACCACGCTGTGGGGTTCCAGATAAATTTGGCACTGAGCAGAAGAGCAACCTGAGGAGGAAACGTTACATCATTCAGGGTCAGAAGTGGAACAAAGCAGAGATCACCTTCAGGTTGGGCATACTCATTAACAAAGCTTTCAGATAACATTAAAGGAAGAGTTATCTTTCTCGCTAAGTTTTAGACAATAAGGAAGAATCAAAGGAAACCCATGCATTGATGCTGAGGTTAATTTGCATGATAAAGCATGTAAAGTGATTTAGATTCAGATTTTGGGTGTGAACTGGATTTAAATTGATACACTGGTGTATTTAACAGCATCCAGAACTACACTCCAAAAGTAGGTGAACGTGCTACGTACGAGGCCATCCGAAAGGCTTTCAAGGTTTGGGAGTCAGTCACGCCATTAAAGTTCCGGGAAATTCCATACTACCAGATAAGAGAAAGGCCTGACAGGTATGCGGACATCATGCTTTTCTTCGCTGACGGCTACCATGATGATAGCACGCCATTTGATGGGGAGGGAGGCTTCCTGGCCCATGCATATTTCCCTGGTCCGGGAATCGGAGGTGACACACACTTTGACGCTGCAGAGCCTTGGACAACTGGCCATGAGGACCAAGAAGGTAAAACATGGGGGATGTAGAAAAGGAGCGCATGGATTACCTCATCAGATTTGGCATTGATGTTCCTTCCACAATATCACTGGTCATCATTTCATTCCCCTTTTCAGGGAATGATATTTTCCTGGTGGCATTGCATGAGCTGGGGCACGCGCTGGGATTAGAGCACTCTGGGGATCCCACTGCCATCATGGCCCCGTTCTACCAGTGGGTGGAGACTGAGAATTTTGTGCTTCCTGATGATGACAGACGTGGAATACAACAGATTTACGGTTCGCCTGTATTTCATAAGCGCTTGGTACACTTTAACTCACAGCTCCACTGAAAATAAATAAACAAGGAAGCCTTATTTCTGCATTCATTCACGTCGCTTGTAATTCTTATATTAATGTTTGAATCAGCTTGGTTAGGAGTACAGGGATAACTTAGCGACTCTTATGTAACGCCTTTGCTGGATTCACAAAGAAAAGTGTAACATCATGAGCAATAAACGCACAAAATCTTTCTACCATTTGATGTATAAGTTAAATAAGTTCCATTTTTGAAAATAGAATTTTATATATATGTGTGTGTGTGTGTGTGTGTGTGTGTGTGTGTGTGTGTGTGTGTGTGTGTGTGTGTACTATTTCGAATTCTAGATGAAAATGCACAGTTGTATAAATAAATGTTTTTAAATAAACTTTGTAAATCTCTAAAATAACAATCCATCTGCAGGTTCTCGGTCAGGAGAGGTACCGAACCCCCCTGCTCCGCGACCCACACGCAAATCCGACCGACCCTCAGACAAGCCTGACATCTGCAAAGGCCACTTTGACACCATCGCCTTCCTGCGTGGGGAGATATTTGTCTTTAAGGTAAGTACTGACACCGGTTGAGGGGACGATGGATGCTGTACGAAACAGAGAAGTTGTGGAATTACTGTAGAATTTAAGCTGTGTGCCATACCATATCAAGTGCACAGTGTACCAGGAACACACTTTATACTGTGTGTATGACCAAAGTGCATTCAAAAATCATTAATTAGCTTCTCTGGTTTCTCTCCCTCCCTACAGGAAAAGTGGTTCTGGCGAATGCGTGATGGTAAACCTCTGCAAGGATACCCCATGCCCATCTCACACTTCTGGAAAGGCCTGCCGCTCTCCATCAATGCTGCCTACGAACGTGTGGATGGGAAATTTGTCTTCTTTAAAGGTAGGGTTAGGGTTAGTACACCTTTGGTCCTGCAGTATTCAGTCCATGTTTACATCAGTGGATACATTTCCCTCTGTCTTTCTCTCGTTCTGTAGGCGATAAATACTGGGTGTTCAGCGAGGCCACTTTGGATCATGGTTATCCTAAAACCTTTAAGGAGCTGGGCACAGGTCTTCCTAAAGACAGAATAGACGCTGCTCTCTTCTACACCCCAAATGGGAACACCTACTTTTTCAGAGGAAGCAAGTGAGTGTCTGTGGTTCTTAAGTGTTGAGCAACCGCCATTGCAAAAATAATAAAAATAGCCCGAAATGTTCTTAGTAATTGTGGCTTGATGTTATTCGTCATTTAGCGTCATTTCCCCATCTAAATTTGGTTCCGCTTCTAATTTTGTCACCCATTTTTTGTTCTTCTCGAAAAAAGAAAGATTCTCTTCCGTTTTTGATCCTTCTCCGTCATTTCTATTTTCAGATACTACCGCTTCAATGAGAACACGCGCTCCGTGGACTCCGATTACCCCAAACCCATCAGTACATGGAACGGAGTGCCTGATGATATCAAAGGAGCCATTATAAATGAGGATAAAGGTACATGAGTATACATGTTTGCATGTGAGTGTGGATTAGGGTGGAGGGGGTGGATGAGAGCAGGTGCCACCCCAGATGTAGCCGGCTATATTGTGTGAAGCTCATGAGGAGGATATGACTAGGCTACAATTTATGATTCAGCATAGTGGTTCCTTCCTTGGGTTCACTTAATAGGCTGTGGAACAGGAAATAGTGTTCTTTCTCTTTGGCTGGGAGGTGTGCATTAATTCCTTGTATCAGGACATGTCTAAAGGGGATCCGGTCAAAAGCCCTGAATCGGTACTATAACCATGTTGGAATCTAACTTTAAGAACAAACGAAACTTTGCTATCCCATTCATTGTGTTGATAAACAAGAATGGCAAAGATGACTGACATTGATTCTAACACATGAGTATAACATATGAGTTATTTGCAGTGAAATAAATTGTAAAAGATGTGAGGAAAGAGAGTAGGGTTAGATTCTGAAGGTGAGGCCCATACAGTCAACTAAATAAATTGACAGGATTTTGTTACTTTCATATATTGTGAATATAGTACATAGCCATGAAGTAATGTATTATATATACGCAGTGGAACCTCGGTTTTCGTCCATCCGAAAACAATCGGTGAAATCCAAAACCGACGAAAACCGAGGCAGTCATTTCCATATGAATCAATGTAAATCCAAATAATTCATTCTATACACTCCAAAATACATATCAAAATAAACACAAAATAAACACATTACACCGAATATGTCCTGTATATGCAGTAATCACTTACATGTAATTGTAGTATTAGCACTCGCAATCAATAAAAAAAGCACAAAAACACTGGAAAGCAATGGGATTGTTTGGCTAGACACGCGGTGTGATGCTCGCACAATGAGAAACAACACCACACTGAGCAGGAGAACGCGTGGCTCGCCCTTTGTTTATTTGATGTTTTTGCAAAATCAGCAGCGAAATCTGACGAAATCCGAGGCAACCGACGAAAACCGAGACAAATTACCGAGACGAAAACCGAAACCGACGAAAACCAAAGTCACCAAAAACCGAGGTACCGCTGTACTGATGAAGTTTTTATCTTGTCATTTCTCTCCAGGCTACACCTACTTCTACAAAGCCAACAAGTACTGGAAGTTCAACAACAAGCAGCTGAAGGTGGAGTCTGGTTACCCCAAGTCTGTCCTGACTGACTGGATGGGCTGTGAACGCGAGGAGACTACAAAGTCGGGCAGCAACGACGACGATGTCATCATCATCGTAAACGAGTCAGACGGTTTTGCTGGAGGAGCAGCAGTCATCGTGATCCCTCTCTTCCTGTTGGCCTGTGTGTTCATAGCTCTGGGAGCGTTGCTGTTCTTCCGGCGCTACGGTACCCCGCGACGCCTCCTCTACTGCCACCGCTCTCTACTGGACAAGGTTTAAAGACCAATGACGGAAACTGAAAAGAGTTAGGGGTGTAGGGGCAATAGCAGGGGGCAAGAGAAAGGGTGTGGGGAGGGGGGATAATGGTAGAATGGAGAGGCTTGTGCTCAGATGGAGATGATATGGACTTTGAGATTGTTTACAGAACAGCAAGGAGGAAAAGAAGGAGAAGGAAGGAAGGAAGGATGAAGAAGTGAAGCAACAGAAAAGGGAACAATGCATATTGTTTTGGGAGTTTTCTTATACATTTCTGCCATAATGAATAGACCCAGGAAGGAGAGAGAGAGATACAGAGAAGAAGAGGGAGCTCGTTAAGGTTAAGGGGGGGGCATTTTTATTGAATATTTCGAAAGAAAGTTAAGCACTTTTTATTGTATCGGCCCTCCCTCTTCTTCTCTTGTAGTCTGTCTCTCCCAGATCCAACGACTCCAGCCACAGTGCTGTATGATTAATGCCTTTGTTTCTGCTTTCATGAATTCCCATCTCACCTCTGGTTTAGCTCTTAAATTAAGCCACATTTTTTAAAAAAAAATTTCTCCCAAATCCCTTTGATCCTTATATTCCCTTCAACCTCCCAGGTGACGTCCATTACCTACATCCGGGAAGAACTTAATCTGTATTTCCACAGACGTGCTTGTATACGTACTAACGATATTAATCCCTGTCGAAAGATCTGTCTTCAAGACATACAGCATATCTCAAGAGTTGAGACTGCTGTATTTGAAAGGGGAAAGGGGAAAGGTCAAAGTTCAGGGAGGAAGTGTGGCTCAGGCTCCTGAAAGAGGCCGGTCTTTATTTACACCCAGAGAGAAGAGCTGTTTCGCAGGTACATCTCCAGATATTAATTTTATAAAGTGTTTGTTACCATGTATTGTTATTAATGTTATTAATGATTGCGCTTGTTATTATTATAACTATGGTTATTGTTATTATTGTTCTCCGTATTTAGTCCTTTTTTATGTCGTGGTCATTTCAAGTCCTGCTGGACAGAGGCAGAATGTGACTGATATTACAATGGCTCCCAATTTATTTTAAGGTTTAAAAACATCAGGTTATTTCACGGGAAATAGACATACTTGTGGGAAAGATTCAAAGTAATGTTGAGGAATTCTCGAAATTGTTAGGGAGAAGATCAGAAAAATGCTTACAAACACCAGCCCTGTTGACAGGCCAAAGTTGCTGTGTGTGATTTTTTGCAATAATGTTTATGTGCCTTTATATGAAGAAAAGGAAAGAAAAAAAAACACCTCACTGGATTTATTGTATTTAGATGGGTCTTTGGAAAAAACGTTGTTCTTTTGGGTGAAGCAAAGGTTCTTGGAGAGGAATAAACCTGATTATGGAAAAAAAAATAATGGTGCTATGTATTTTTTCATGAATACACACATCCACATCAAAATGTTTAATAAATGTAGTTTCAACAATGATAATAATAATGATATTTATAATGATGATGATTTACTGTAAATGGAAGGGAATGTGATTCTTGCTTGTTTCTTTTTTTTGTACTGCAGGAATGAACAATGAAATAAAAGTATTTTGTGAAATGTTCTTTTGCCTTTTCCTTGTTATTTTTTGTCCGCTTAATCCTCTTTATGGCTGATCTAAATCCTTCCTCTACTAGCCTTGGTTTAGAAGGATAACCAGGAATGCTGATTATGCTGAAAGAACTCTGTACGTGTGCGTGTGTGTGTGTCCGTGTCTCATGTTGTTTACTCATGTTCCTGCAGGAGACAGAAGGAGAAGAAAACCGTTTGTGGTTTGCCAGGAATGGGGAGTGTTTCATGGAGCTTTGTATATGAAAGTATGCGTGTGTTTTCCTTTTCAGACTTTTTCATAGCTGGACATGTACTTCTACTGAACTGTTCTTTGAAAACAAGAGAGCGAGAGTTTGCTGTAGGTTCCCCTCCTTCTCAAGATTCCCTAAACCACTTTGTTCAAACTTCTCTGCCATTTCATTTCCTTTCTGCCTGCTCGTCTTTTCCCCCGCCTCCTCACTCGAACTCCGACTCTCCAATTTCTCCTCTTGCTGCAAAATTGTTCTCTTTTATGAGGCTTTTAACTGAAACCAGTCCTCCCCTCACCACAAATATCTCTCTATCTGTTTTTCCTCTCTTTCTCCTTCCTGCCATTCCTTAAGGATCTCTTTCTCTCTCATACACACACACACACCATCTGTTCGTTTACTTTATTTTCTGTTTTCTCTATCTTCTCCGCTGAATTTACATTGATGAAATCATCAGGCTTCCTCTGCTTTCCTCTCCTTTACTTTTCGTTTCGCATTCCCATGCTGACGTTTAATAATGACTGACACATTCTGGACACCTATGAACCTGTTTACACCATTTTTGTTCCACGCTTAGTTTCTTCACATTCACATTGTTCCAGCAGAGGGTGGAATCTGACCTGTACAGGAGGGTTTACTGGTTCAGACGGTGGGAAGGCTCTGACAGAAGTGTTTGGCATCTTCAATCTCTGCAATCCAGAAAGCTCTCTCTCTCTCTCTCTCTCTCTCTCTCTCACACTCACTCACTCACTCACTCACTCACTCAAACACACAGCTGGAGAGTGGAAAAAAGAGGCCTAAACAGCTGTTTTAACATGTGCTTTTCTGTATCTCATCACATACTCCTGCAGTATCTCTAAACACTCACAAATGTGTGTGTTAGGCAGTACACATAGGTTTGTTGTCATATCTGTCAGTGCAATCTGAAATAGTAGAATATCAAAACATACAGTACTTGATAGTCAGTTCTTACAGTGCAATCCTATAGTTTCTTGGTAAAAGAAAAAAAAGTGAAAATGTCCCAGTGTTTGTATGGAGCTTCTTCAGTTTCCTCTCACTGTCCAAAACATGCCAATAGGTGGATTGGCTAAGTTTACTCGGAGTTTACTAAGTTTACTAGTGTGCACATGGTGCCCTGTACTGGTGTCTTATTCAGGGGCTATTCCCAAGCAAGTAATAAAGAGCAATAAGAATTTTAAGAGAAATATTACAGGCTCCAAAATGTGTTCAGTTTAAGGAAGGTGTATATATAGCAGGGTCCAAATGTCCTGAGTCCTCACTGAAACTTTAAATCGAAACCCTCATGCCTAATCTCTTTTTCTGAAGCATGTGTTCAGACAATGATCTGAAATAGGAAACTCTGAATTTTTCCCCACAGATTCCATTTTCACTCAAGTGGAGATCAATAATATCATTTGTAATGAAAAATGTTGTATTAAATTAAAAAGGAAATGCAAAATAGAAACATTTTCTTTAGTGCTTTCAGACTATTCTGGTCCATTTCCAGGCTCATGGGCAAACAGTGAACAGAATGAATTTAAACCTGCAATTTGCAGCAAAAGAAGAGGAATGCTGTCCAAAACAGTCTTGCCACACCATGACCATGCACATCCTCATACAGCAGCAGAGACAGTAGAGACAGTGCAGCGGCTCGGGTTCCAACGTCTTCCACGTCCTCCTTACAGCC
>JAQMCW010000001.1:4758617-4779271 GCA_030068335.1 Chrysichthys cranchii
GGCAAAAGTATGTGAACGTTTCATTTCAGTACCTGGTGTGACCCCCTTTTGCAGCAATAACTGCAACTAAACGTTTCATGTAACTGTTGATCAGTCCTGCACATCGGATTGGAGGAATTTTAGCCCATTCCTCCTTGCAGGACAGCTTAAACTCTGGGATGTTGATGGATTTGCTTGCATGAACTGCTCGCTTCAGGTCCTTCCACCACATCTCAGTTGGATTAAGGTCAGGACTTTGACTTGGCCATTCCAAAGCAGGTCATATTTAAGCACAAATGTAGACAATTCCAAAGGGTTCACAAACTTTCAAGCACCACTGTAGATTACAATAAACCTGTGCTTTTGCATGGATGTTTGGAGTTTTTAAACCAGACTCAGCTCGTTGCACTCATTTGATGATTTACAAGTACAAACAGCTCCAACACGGGTGCAAACTGTTTACAAAATCTGGCGCAAAACTGAACCAGCATGGTCAAATCACATCAGTTTCTTCCTTCCATCCGTTTTTACCTGATCACCATGTTTTCCATCATCAGAAGCCATGCACTCTTTCTTCATCGTTTGCAGGTCCGTTTTCTTTCCTCCATCTTTCCTCATCTGTCTTGGTTTCTCCTCTTTAGCAGTCTCTGTGGGAGGACCTGCCTGCATACTGGCTTTTGTAGCCGGTGACGGTGCCTGGCTCTGAAGTAAATCCTTCCGGGTCACACTTCTAACCGGTGGCGCTGGTGGAGGAGGCTTTCTGCCGAAGTTAGGAGACCCTGGTAGCCCGGGTTTCCCGGTTCGCACAAGAAGAGGTGATCCCTTCACTGCAGCCTGTGATGTTTTTCCACGACCAACCGGGGGAGTGGCACATTGCCCCTGCGGTCTTGCAGATGACCTGTTTGTAGGGGGTGTGTTTACGTTTTGTCCTGAGGCAGCCGATACCACGGCAGATCCAGCAGACAGCTTGCGCTCGGTTTGTGGCGTCCTCGTCATGGCTGTACCTGGGGAACTTGGAGTTTGGTACATTCCTGGAACTTCCTGAACTACTTTAGCTTGGCTGGCTACCCTGTCTTGAAGAACCGGCACTGGAGCAGTGTTCATGGGAGTCTGATAAAAATCCTCGCCAGGTACAGCAGCCACAGTTGGTCGAGGAACCAAATAGCAGGCGTCTGATTGGCCTGTGATGCTCGACTCTCTCGGGCTCAGATAAGCAGCCTCACCTGCTGAGTCAGCTGCAGATTTGGGCACAGCACTGGGCGACAGGTACACTGACTCAGAGGCACCCTGAGATCTGTACTGTGCCCCAAGTGGTGCCATTGTGGCAGGGGTTTGATACACTGAGCCCACTTCTCCTGCCCGACCTCTAAGAGAAGGTGAGCGTGGACGTCCTTCAACTCCAATATCTGCCCATTCGGGCCTTGGTCTGGCACCAGAACTGGAGTGGGAGCGTGGGCGACTGCCTGGTCCTGAAGATCCTCCAGGACTCTGGTATACCCCTTCAGCCAGACTCGGAGGAGAGAGATACACTCCATCAGTGTCTTCCAGGCAATGCCCATTAACGTGTCCCTGCTGAACAGGAGAGAGATAAACCGAGTCGACACTGGGAGCACGACGGGCATCCGGTGCTGTCTGGAGGAGCCGCAAGCGATTAGCCGGAGCGATACCTTGGCGCCCGTGGAGGGAGCAAAGCCACCAGCCTGGCCCGCCATCTTGCTCCTGCTCTAACACCATTAAGATGTCGCCTTTCCGGAAAGCCAGCTCCTCCGGACTCTCGGCTGCATTATCATACAGCGCCTTTGCTAGCACCGTCTGAGAAATAAGAAAGTGAAATAAAGGAAACACAGAAGGACAAGGAATAGTTGATTAGCATGGCATTCAATGTTTAAAAAGTCAAGCAGGGGTGACAAAGGTAGTCATGCGGAATTCAGATATTAATCTCGGCATAGGAAAACAAGAGTGAAGAAAAAGAAGAAGGGAGTGCATCGTGCAGAGTACTTGCTTGTACTGTCTGAGGAAACGAAAGAGGGATGGAAAACTACATTAGAGAGGATACAGAATTAAATAAGAATTCAGTTTTAGATTAAAGTGAAACATAGAAGCAATCATTGTAAAGAAATAGAGAGACTGAATATTTCAATTAATAGAAAGGAAAAGGAATTAAGGCAAAGAGTTTAAAGCTTTAAAACCTTTGGATCCTCTACTTTCATGCATTAAAAGATTAAAATCAAAATAGGCCTTGCTTGTCTTGTACACGTCGATATTCAGCATATATAGAGGGACAGTCGGCCGGATCACACCACACCAGCATACCAGAAATGCCATTCATAACACAATTTGGCGAAGTAAATCCAATAGGCTCAGATTTAAAAAGTCTTAAATCAATTTTCCCCAGGCTCGCTTTGCAGAGATCCACCTTGAGTGAATACTGCTCTGATTAGACTTGCACAAGTTCTACTGGAAGAACAGGACTAAACCGAGCATGCAAACAGCAAGCCAAGCCAAACATAAGACCTATTATACAGAATAACACACATCAGGCCTGGAGATTACACAAACAACCACCCATGAGATAAAATGACCTTGTTTTTCTGCTTGCTTGACAAACAGACACTGACAGAAGCTGGCAAAAGGCTGATGGAGGTCGGAAGCACAGTAAAAACACCCGCTACTTGAGGAAATTCTGCCTTTCTCTCTTGATCTCTATACAGAAGATACTTTCATTTCAGTAAGAAGGTGCAGAAAAAAAACGAGAAATAAAACTGAGGGTTTTTTTTCATTCTCTGAGGCTGTTTAACAAACCTGAGCCATTTCTGGGAAAGACATGATGTGTTCATGCTGCTTGCACTAAACCCATTTCCCACTAAGGCCTCATTCAATTAGCTTAGCATCCCGATACTAACGATTTGCCGTCGAATAATCCAGGTGTGTGTCACATGAGTCTCCATTAGACGTGCAGCATTAGGGCTGTGCAGGAAAGTCCTATGCAAATGGGGTCATCGTTCGAGAGTCGATTCAAATGAGCTCTTCTGAGGTTGCAGGTTGTTAGAAATGATTTTTATTCATCAGCCTACTTTACTACAGCCAGTGTAAGATCAGTTTTGTCTCCACTGACTGACAACTGGCTACTAAGCCCATACATATGGTAAGTGTGACTTTACTGGCTGCCTTTATTAAAGCACAATAGAGTCAATACGTAAATGAGAGCGAGAGAAAGGGAACAGATGATAAGGAGAGGGATGAGCGGGGGAAGGGGTTCCACATCTGTCCCCTGGTTTTAGGGGTCCTTTTGTCATCCGCTCAGCCTGTACTCATCCTCAGCCTCATTTTCCTCTGTTCTTTCTTTCTCCCTTGAGGGCAAACTACTCCGGGACAACCTGAGCCCCAATCGCTACTTCTCCTCTCTCCCAGAGGGATTTCAAATGATTGGTCCCAACAGTAGTGAATGTTAAATACCAAAGTCTACACATCTCTTATGGGCTTTTGATTAAAACCAAAAAACAAAACAAACCAAAATACCCAAAACAAAAACAAAGACACACACTTACAGAGAGGGACATGGCTGCCACCGATGTGTGTGCGCGCGTGTGTGTGTATGTGAGCGTCGAAGCTCGGCCCGGGTGTGTACTGGTTCTGCTCGAGCCTGTTATCCCGGTCACTTATGGAGCATGTGTCCCATGTGTCCCATGTGTACGTCTCTCGGAGCCAGGCGTTGACCCAGACGTCCCGGTGTTCTCAAAAGCACTTTTTCGCTTGCATCAACAAGAACCGATCGCACGCTGCAGATAGTCTTCCTCGCTGTTTCACATGGTCTCCCATAACTCTATCTCCAGATCGGAACCTGATGGGTTAAAAAAAAAAAAAGAAGAAGAAGAAAAAAGAAAAAACAATACTCATATCAGAATTGAAATAATATCCTCACAAGTGCAAAAAACAAACAAATAAATACATAATCCAGGCTGTAGACATGTGTTCATAATGACAGCATTTACAGCCTCACACGTCTAATGAGCTCCTATGAGCTGTGAATAACACGTTAATAAACAGGGTGTCCATAAAGCCTCGTGAACGACAATGCTTTCATTCGGTCCCTTAAACCCCTCATCACAAGTCAAGTCCCAGGTACAGTATGTCTAGTGGACATGTCATTAAACTAGTTTCTTTGTCCGGCCATTTCTTTAGATATCTGTAAACAGCCTACTGTGTTTTATAATCACCTTTTACATTCTTATTGGTATTCTGTCCACAGCGAAGAAAGTATTTCATTGTGCAGGGAAACAGGCTTTCTTACTGTACATATGACAGTAAACACTGTGAATCTAGTCTGAAACTGAGCTGCTCGGGTCTGGCAGGGCTTCGTGATTAGGGTTCAGGACATGAGTGGGGACCACACTAAGACAGGAGTGATGAGGGACATTCACAGGCAGTCTTCTTCTTCTTCAGAGCCCGTTAAAGACACACAGCACTAAGGCGATCAGCTCACGGACACAACAAAAGGACGGGACCGTGCAGCTGAAAAGCCTAATGCAGATCCATCATGGACGCTTCAGGACCTGAGACACACAGGAACAACCTGGACTCGCTTTCCAACAAAGGCGCAAATTACAAACACATACTGGGTATATATATATACATACATGTGTGTGTGTGTGTGTGTGTGTGTGAGCCCGAGTGAGAAATACATACAGAAGGAAAGAAAGAGAGGAAAATCGAGGAGGAAACAGCGTCTTACCGTCAGTCCTGCGAGCAGACATCATGGACAGGAGGGACGAGGAGAGACACACGGAGTCACATTCCTGAGAGCGGGGCTGTCTTTCTGATTCCTCGCTATTTTTCGTGCTTCATTTGCGTTGCTCCATTTGCTCGGCCCTACCCCCGGCCTTCTGCACGGGCCACTCGGGTTTGGGATTACACACACACACACACACACACATACACGATGCTCCCCCCCCCCACGTATACAATAATGAACACGCTGGCGCTCTGCCCCCTGCTGGACAAATGCAGGAACTACCACAAGCTCAACTCAGACTAAGAATAAAACAAAAACATAAGAAAAAAAAAATCATACTATAAGAGCTAAACAGCACAGATTACGAACCACGGGCTCCATTTGTTGTCAAAATGCTTTCATTTTGTGCCGAGGCAAAATTATTGGCACCTCTAGGGGTTTTTTTTGTAGCAGTATGTATTGTTTTAAGAAGCCTTTATCTGAAATAAAGAGTATTATATAGTACATTTTATATAGTATGTAAAAGTACCAGACTGGTCGTGTGTCTGTGTGTGTGTGTGTATATATATATGTATATATATATATATATACACACACACACACACACACACACATATATATATATACAGTATATATATTGTCTTCTTAGTTTTCCTTCCACAGCTCAGACTACACCTGTTACAGTGAATTTAATTTTAGCATGTGGTGTGTGTGTGTGTGTGTGTTAGTGGTGGTGGGTGTGACATGTTTTTATAGCTTGTTAAGGACCATATGTCTCCACAAGGGTAGAAGTAGTCTTTTATAGTCTGACTGTAGTCTTCAAGGGTTTATTCCTACAAAACCTTTTGCTTTTTTTTTTCATTTCTTTAAAAAAAAAAAAAAAAAGCCAAAGTGTTAAGGTTTAGCATTAATTAACTGCATTAATAATGATGTCAGTAAAAGGTCCTCACAAGGATAGTAAGAGAAACGTGTGTGTAGGGAACATGGATTTGTCACTCTGAAGGGACCAAATGTTCTCTGATGATTCGAATATGGTGATTTTGAAGATGTGGGTCAGATTGGCTAGTAAAGATCATAAAGATTTTTTTATTTAAAAAAGTTCCAAAGGATTGCCGTTTATATTGTGAAGTTAAGATTAGATATGATGATGTATTATTTAGCTATTCCTTTTATTTATTAATTTGGGATGTGCTTTTCCAGTCTCAGCAAGAAAAAATGTGCTCTGAGCAGCAGAATAATGGAGGTAAAATCTGTTCCACATACACATGCTTCATGTGATGGCTGAGGAAAACCACTGCTAAACATTTGCTTTTGGAGCCCACCATGGTTGAATCCATGATCTCATTTGTGCTCCCATTAGATCAGTGGTTTCTGTCCCGCTGCTGTGTGTTCTCCTTGCTCTGATTCACCTGACTCAGCTCATGAAAATGAGCTCATTAGCTGAAACAGAGGAGAAAAAAACACAAAACTGTGCTGTGTGTGTGTGTGTGTGAGAGAGAGAGAGAGAGAGAGAGAGAGAGAGAGAGAGAGAGAGAGACTGATATTTTGTGCACTTTACACATTAATAAGTTCTGAGTTGTAGTGTGCAGCTTTTTTAATTAAACTTGGGGTTATTTTCCATAATAGAAGTTCAAAATAAGAAACGAAACAGATCAGAGGCAATAAGGCAGCTTCGATTTAAAATGAACACACGTTTATTGTCCACTGAACCTAACCTACTCAAAAATCAAAATTACACAAATGAAATTAACACCTCGTGATTCTCCTCCATCCCAACCTGAACAGATGCATAGAGATGCAGTTTTTCATTAAAGGTGGTGAGATAAGTGTGTAAGTGCCGTTTAGCCACCGAGTCGTAGAAAGACACTTGACCTCGTGTGTAATCCAAATACAGACCAAGCCTTGCCGGCGTGACGTACAGCGTCGGAGTGGCTTTCCCATCATTGATTATGATTTTTCCTGCAGCTGAAGCAATCGTATAGATGCCAGCATCCGTATCTGTATCAGGGTTGAAATCTGCGTTGAAGGACTCAGTACGCAGCCCCAGAGTCCACGGTACACTCTGCGTCACCTTGAGTTCCATATAAGCCCTGGTGTTCAGCAGGTTTTTGGACGCAACACAGATACACACCAGGTATGTCTCGTCCGTCGGGACACGAGGAGGACTGCTTAAGGATGCTTGGTAGAGACTTTTACCATCACTGCTTACATAGAGAAGAAAGTGAGCTGACTGGGGATTAAAAGTCATGTCAGCTGTTGACAAATTGAAGGAAAAAAAATGAAGTAAGCAGATTTTCAGCACCAATGAGCAAAAACCATTACAATTACACCAAATTTATTAGGACATCCAACATGGGGAGTGTGATCTATGGGAAATTGAACAACTAAAAGAAAACTGTCATGCTACAACAACATACAGGTAACTAAATGAATGAGTCTAAATCAGATATCCAGCAAATTCACAGTTACACATCTGTCAGTGACTTGTCACTGAGAAGTCACTGACTTGTTTTGTTAAAGCTGAATCTATTTAGACCCATAATATTCTATTACAGTGGACCCTCAGCTCACGAATGCATCGGATGGTGAACAAATCGACGTATGGACTAAATTCCCAAGCAGATTTTGTTCCGACCGACGAATAAATTCTTGACTGACGTACAGACCACCAGCCGACGGTTCACAGCACAAACCTTAAGTTCCGGTCAAGCACTCGTGGTATGAACGTGTTCAACACATTTTTTCATTGTGTTTCTCTGCATTTCTGCACTAGAAGCCATCATTATGAGTCCCAAGAAAGTGAAAAGTGGAAATGGTAGTGAGAGTAAGAAGCCTAAGCGTATAACAGTTGAAATAAAGAAAGAAATAATCACAAAACATGAGAAGCGCCACCATATCTCTCTGCCACCGTCCACCTACACCAGCAACTACGTATCCACCACAAAGGTAACACGCATTAAAATCATCTGCTTATTTCATTTAGTTTTATTTTTCTATAATTAAGGTTATTTAAATTTTATTCTATGTTTTATTCCCACAAATAAACCCATAATACACTTTAAAAAACAGGTTTCGGAGGCTGAAACACATCAATTGTATTTATATTCATTTCAATGAAAAAAATGGATTTGGGTCCACTGTATTTTCAAAGATTATTTTCAGAAACAGTGTAAGTCACATTAATACCATGCAATGGAACAGATGTGATGTGCACAGTTGCAGAGATTAGATGATATACCAGTGTGTTTTTGTTGCCATTGTAATTTACCACACTGTCATTAAAAGACAATAGAAACTGCACACTGTTCTTGTACTTGTGTAATTTATTCAGCAGTAAGTTTTCTGTTACTTTACCTTTAGCTTCTACGATCCAACTCCACACTGCAAACAAGTAGAAAGAATTACAACACCTCAACAGAACCTGGCACAGAAAAGGCTTTGCACATCAACTTAACCTAATCACTAAACTGCAATGGAATAAAAAGACTCAAAAGTCAGACACTTGCAAATTTTAAAATGAAAAAAAGAAAAAAAATGAAAAACTTGGACACAATGGCAGAGGGATAAATTTGAATACAAAGCAGGCAAAAGTATAAGGGTGCGTGTTCGCACCTTCCTCTGGAACAATGCCTTCTTGTCCTGGTGAAAACACAAACAGGGTAAAAGAACAACATTACTCTGCACATGTAAGACAAGAAACACACTCATGCATGTTCACATGGCTATAATGTAAATTTAACAGCAATGCAAAGACCATACATACTCACTTGAAAGACCTGGAAACTCCTTGGGAACATCTGATACGCCTAAAGGAAAAAATACAATATATATAAGATTTCTACTACTTTTTTAAAGAACTGAAAGCTGTTTCCCTGGAGCACATTCATAAATGTCTCCAGTTACACTGATATAACATACATTAGATGTAAAAAGTCTACACACTCCTGCTAAAATTGCTGTCTTTTGTGATGTACAAAATGTAGCCAAGGTAAGCCAAGTCAGATCCTTTTTCATCTTTAATGTGATATAAAAAACAACAAAATTCAAGTGAAAAAAAAACAGAAATGTTTTACGGAAAAAAAAAAAAACCTGGATGCATAAATATGCCTGGGCTCACTGCGATCTTTTTCTTTTCGCGTGACTTTAACAAGGAAACTATCCAATGATCGCTGCTTTTGTCTCCTTTTGAGGATTTGGCAGAAATGTGACATTGAATTGTCATTAAACAGATTCATCACTCGCACTGCTACAGCCTTATTTGGGTGCTGCTTTTCTACAAAGTTTTGCACTCTTTCCCACATTTTACACATCTCCCTGATCTCATTTGAAGTGAGGGATTCCTCAGGCTTTTTCTATGCTAACGTGGATGTTGACTATACGAGTGAGCCACAATCCCACAGTGAGTGAGAGAGAGAAGTCGTGATCACGTGAGGCTCGGCAGACGAAGCGTATGCATACTATCCGTATTACAAGACGTCGCTTGTCAACCAATTCTAAATTTATTAAAAATCTTTGCTTGTCTTGAAAAACACTCACAATCCAAGGTTTCACTGTATTTATACACACACACACACACACACACACACACACACACACACACACACACACACACACACACACACACACAGAGGGCTGTTTCTCTTCAGCTGGGACTGGGGATCTAGACTAGATAGATGGAATCACTGATAAATCCAAATACCACACTGTTTTCTAACAGAAACTGCAGGCCTTTATTAAACAACTGAAGATGAAAAAAAAAAATCCAGCACAATTACAACTCAATTCAAGCCAACAATTGAATATCACAATATCAATGTTTTGGCACGCCTGTCAGAGCCCAGATCTCAGTCCTATTGAAAATCTGTGGAATGACAAAGTGAAGAGGGCTGTGCACAGGAGATTCCCTCACAAATTGATAGACCTGGAGCATTTTCCAAGGAAGAGGGGACTAAAACTGCCAAAGCAAAATGTACTATGTTGGTTGACTCTTATATCACAAAAACCTGAAGCTTTAACAGGGGTGTGTAGACTTTTTACCCAGGGTGATTACCTGTGAAACTCAGATAAATACACCCTTTTGTGCATGCCTGAATCATGCTTCTAATTTTTTCTTTACATCTAGGTGACATATTTACACATTATGACAGATATAAATCAGTGGTCATTATTGGAGAAGAGTATTTACCTGTTTTAAGCTGATCGTTCACTTCCATTAATCTATAACCTACAAAGTAAGAAAGTGTAGCACGTCATTTTGGGTTGTTAACTGACACAATGCGAAATCGTCTAATGAGGAGCAAAAACAATATTCAGAAATTCTGAGCAGATTTTCAAGAATTGGACTTTGTTTTTGTCAGTTAAACAGACATTAGCTCAACAAAATCATTTGAATGAACATAAAAAAATGTAAAGTTCTTTAAACGAATGTACTTTAAAAAAAAAAAACCAAACAACAGCAAAAAACCCCAATTCTCCTCTCACCAGTGATGACGACTCCACCGAGGAGAGTGAGAATAATGATGACGCTGACCGTGGCTGTCACTATCAGAGTCCTCCTCTGCAGAGTGACCCTGTCTGTAACACTAGTTATTAGACTCAGACACCACAGAAAGCATCATCTACTCTATATTACATGTGCATCCTGTCCTCTGAAAAATTCCCAAAACAGCTAAAATATTATGTCTAGTGATATAGTATTATAGTGATTATAGTAAAGGTTTTACCTTCTGCAGTCTGTATTTGTGCATCCTGTGGAGATATGTCATTTTGCTGGTTGCCACCTGGACATCATAATCAAACAGAAGGGTAATATGTATATAAAAAATAATAATAACCTGAAATATGATTTTTGATGCAACCGCTGTACTTTATAATAAATAACTACATACCGTCCTCCTCAGTCTCACGGTTGAGGTTTAAGCAGCCGCCCGGCATGTCTAAAGGAAGAGATGAATGGATTAGTAAAACATATCAAAGCTTATCGCATATCAGAGAAGTTCTCCAGACAGGGATTACGCACAGTTGTAAAAAAACAACAACAACAACAACAACAACAACAAAAAACCTCTTATTTAAAAGATCCTTTAAAACTACAGTATCTCTAATCACTTTCTGAGTCAGGTATAGAAACATTCCTAGATTTTAGCACAATCCATATCTAAATGATTCAACAAACCATCCGAGTAAAAGATGCTACTGCCAGAGGAAATATTTTTTTTAATCAAATTTCTGAAAAGATTAAGTTTCACTTAAAATCACTTATAGTCATGTCCTTTTACATGATTTAGATCAGTGGTTCATGATGGATGCTATACGTCTTTACACCACATCCCGACTTGAACTGAAATTACAAAAATTGGTTTTTCACTAATGTCCGTGGTGTACGCATTCCAGAATTACAGTTTTCCAAACACGCTCAGGTACATGAGATCATTTCCTAACATCCTCTCTGCATGCTCAGTTTGAAAAAGGAATTCCTGATGAGATTTTGCCCGCCGTCGGTGATTATCCTAAGATGAGCATGATTACCACCAGCAACTCTTGGCACCTGAACTACAATCAGACTCTAGATATTTTCACTCAGGATGTACTCTTCTAAGTATGTGCTTGGAAGAGGCAATCAGAGAGTCTGTTCCCCAAAGATTGCTGCTTCTTAAATATTTCTCTCACGAAGCCAAGTGGATTGATTTTACTTACAAATGCATGACTGGCTATATATTTCTTTCTTCCTTTCTCCCTACTTACCATCACTAAATTCATTACAAAACTGATGTCACGCTTTATATCTTCAAGAATAATGTACAGTTGATCCTCACATTAGCGGACTAATTGGGGGGCGAGGTTGTCCGTTGACTTGAGTAGTCCGATGATGTGAAGTGTTTTAGTGTGGGCGGTTAAAATAATGGAAATCCAAGGAAAAACACCACTAAGGTCCATAAAAGTGCTACCCAAGTACTGTACACATGACAAGCATAATGACCAACATAAATAGGTAAGGACATTGAGAAAACATTGAGGTGAAAAACACTAAATAATCGCTGAAAAAACAGTATAGCTTCACAACGACCACAGCGCAACCAGGCAGGGGTTTAGTTAAGACGTTGGACTACTGATTGGAAGATCGGGAGCTCAAATCCAAGCACCGCCCAGCTGCCACTGTTGGGCCCTTGAGCAAGGCCCTTAATCGCAAAATGCTCAGTTGTATAAATGAGATAAAAATGCAAGTCGCTCTGGATGAGGGCGTCTGCCAAAATGAATGTAATGTAACTGGCGCTTATAAGCAACTAGTAACGCGCCTGCCATGGCCACCTAGTGGACAATTGCTGAACGACAGGACTCATGCTGTAACTAAATGTTATGTCGTGAAACTCACACATCAAACTAATCACTTCACACAAGTGCAGGGTTTTAATCAGAGCGCCACAATCGGTCATTATAACACATTATGACACATTATAGCACATTATAACACATTATGACACATTATAACACATTATAGCACATTATAACACATTAGGACACATTATAACACGCCACACAGGCTGTTTCACTAATGACCTATTGGTTAGGAATTTATTGAGTGTTTTTTTAAAATAACCTTTTACATGGCATTGTTTAATGAACTTTTTTTTTTTAACTTACTCGAATGATTAATAGCTTTCTAAGCTGTATATTTTGAAATGCAGTCCAGTGTTGATAAATCAGTTAGCTATTTTGCTAATTTAGCTAGTTAGCTCAACAGCTCCCAGACAAGGAAAGTTATATTTTCTTACCAATGCAACGCCTTGAGATTATTTCTAGGAGTAGTTTGTGTGAAACTTGCTTTGTGTGAATACGCCATACATACTTAGGAACTGGTCGAAATGTGTATATATATATAGTTTAACAGTCGGTAATAATAATAATAATAATAATAAACAATAGCCGAGTGAGGACGATCTGAAGTGATATCCGGGTTGCCAGATTGAGGAGCTTACAACCAAACCTGATAATTTATTTAATTGCGACACGTGGACTGTGGGAGGTTTGGATATATGCTAAATTATATTTGAGTTGAATTGCAGTCTATAAGAAATTAAGATTTTTTTATTATTGTTTTTTGGATTTTACAATGTCATGGTGTATAGGTCATATCTGGCAACCTGAGTTCAGTTAGATTAAGCACACTAGTACAAGTTTATGTATGAGGGCTCATTTTTCCCACATAATCATAAAATTGGAATAAAAATCCTTATTGCTAGGTTTAATGTAAAATGCAATGCAGTGTTGTTTGAATTTTGCAAACTCTGATCTGCAGTCTGTTTGCAGCAGCGCCTCCTAGTGGACGACAGGGGAAATCATATCCTCCTCATTTTTTAACTGGAAAAATTAATATTCTGTGATAAATTCTCGAAATAAATTAGGTGAGGTTGGATGACTTATTGAGGCCACATCATCGAAAATTGGTCTACTTTAATGGTAACAAATATAAACAAACAAACAAACAAACAAACAAACCAAAGCTTAAGTAATATTAGGTCAAATGTTAGGGAGCTGCACATCTTGCCCAATGATCCAGAAAATAATATGAGATTTCTTCACGCATGGGCCACTTAATTAATCAGTTAGAAATATATTTTTCACTTTTATTGGTATCATTATATTTGAAGTACATTAGAAAAGTGTTAATTTACACGTTTGGGTTCTTTGTAGAAATATATTACATAATGTACAAACCATTTATACAATGGGATTCATATAAATGATTAACTGATGTCGAATCTAAACATTTCATATTAAGGCAAAAAATAACATGTCTAGATGTTTTGAGTTATAGCCTGTTCATGATCTCGTGTGTACTGTTCAAAAGCATCAATCAATACATTTAAAAAAAATAATTTTACAGTTTAAAATATTTTTATTCACTTACTTTTACACTTTTCATCCCGCCAGGTGAATATGAATCTACTATCTTTGGTACTTTTTATTTACAATGATTTGTTTTACTAAAAGGCCATAGTAGTGAATATAAATGTTTTATAACCTGGAATATTTTGAGTGATTTATTCTTTAAGCATTTTTTAAAATTCCGCCAGGTAAATATAAATCTTCAACGGGTTGTTATTTGTAACCAATAGGAAACGCCCACACGAGGTGCAGCCAATCCGTTACCGCTATATTCAAAACAACTTCCGCAAACATGGCCGCTCAAACTAAGGCACAGGGATGGATACCAAATACCTCCCTCCTCCCTTTACCAGTGCACTACGTATACTAGAGGAATAACGTGTTCTATATTCCATGTAGTGCACTAACTACCCAACACACTGCTATTTAGAATGTACCCATAATGATAAATAAACCGACCTGATCAAGGAGTGTTTCGAAAACTTTGACCCTGCTGCCATAGAGGTAAATGTGACAGAGACAGAGTTGCTCTTTTTCTCTTTCACAACAAGCGAAAAAACGTTGTAACGTTATTTAGTGACGTGTTAACATGTTTAAATGTTAAGTGAACGCCATGGTGTTTTGTTCAGCAGTGGAGCTCCTGTGTACAGTAGTAAATAATGGATCTGTCTGTACACTGTGTGAGTGGAAGTGTGGTAGCATATCAGCCTTTAACCCTGATCACCTCTGACCCACTGTTTTATTTACTGACCCATGCATAAAGATAATAATCAGCCTGAAATGCTAAGCCGTGGATCTGTGCCCAAGAAATCTTGTTTTCTAGCAGCACTCAGTGCTCATTATGAGCTTGATCAGGGCTTTAATGGCAGGGTGGGAGGTATACAATTACAGTACTGACTGGAGCCCAGCTGCTCTTCGGAGGAATTTCCCAGCCCTGCAACCCTGTGTGTCAGGTTAAAAGGGAGCACCACTGTTATTATTTGGGAAATGGATTATTTTTAGAAGTGATCCTGACATGGTGGGGTGTTGTGTTTTTAATGAGAGCATCTAGGTACAGCTGTGTTGGTGAGACTTTTAAACACTTCTGTCACACAAAACCGTCCAACACTGATACTGATTTTTTTAAATATAAAAGTAATGATTAATTATTGTGCTTGCTCTGCATGCACACTATTGTTCTTAAGTTTTCTTTTATTATTCCGTTCACCTGTTTTTTCGGCAGAACTCCCTAGGACCTTGAGGAGTTATTAGTGTGCTTGCTGGTGCTGGCAACATTTGAGCAAGCACACTTTGCATTTTCTCCTCGGAAATGCAGTCTAGTTCTTATTTTTATTATTCCATTCACCTATTTTTTCAGCCCCCTACTCCTCCTAGGGCTTTTGAGGTAGAGACGCCGTTCCAAGTCTGAGATGTCCGTGCTGATCTGAGCATGATGGCTTGTTCAAATGGTTACATTACCCCTTGTCGTTCATTTGGTATTCTCATTTTTCTGTGAAATTCTGTGAACAACTGGTGCTCTCTAGGACCATGAGGAGTTATTAGTGTGTTTGCTGGTGCTGGTAACATTTGAGCAAGCACACATTGCATTTTCTCTGTGGAAATGCAGTCTAGTTATTATTATTATTATTATTATATTGTTGTATTATCACCGGCACACTTCACTAACACCCTTGTCATTATTCATAGGTAATGTTGAGGGCTGTGACCAAGTGCCTTCTGACCAATCCTGTCTCTGGTGGAAGAATGATGTCATACAGCAGTCTTGCTGGAAAAGTTGCCATAGTTACTGCGTCCACTGATGGGTATACATACTGTCGCCGCTATAGTTACTGCACCCACAGATAATGCCACCTTGGAGCTCGCTCTAATTTTCTCCTGTCACAGATTTTTTAGATTCAGCCACCTTGGTGGTGGTCATGCTTAGACAAGCTTCAGACATACTGTAGTATTAATCCCCAGTTGTGAATAAACGTGCACTGTTTGTGTTTGCAGTATTGGCTTGGCAGCTGCACAGGCATTGGGGAGAAGCGGCGCTCACGTTGTCGTGAGCAGCCGTCGACAGGCCAATGTGGAAAAGGCTGTGTCTCTGTTACGCAGCGAAAACATCCAAGTGACCGGCACTACTTGTAATGTGGGAAACAAAGAGGACAGAGAAAAGCTGATCAACATGGTGAACGCTCTGTGTGTTTGTCACAATACAGTACAACTTTTCATATTTTCACTGGAGAAGATGTGTACTACTGTTTTTCCTTGCAGACTGTGGAGCAGTGTGGTGGTATTGATATACTGATCTCTAACGCAGCTGTGAACCCATTCTTTGGGAACATCTTAGAATCCACAGACGAGGTCTGGACCAAGGTGAGGCTTAGAGCTCTTATAGATACACACTCGCCAGCCCACTTTAATAGGAACATCAGCACCCATGTACATTCATGCAATTATCTAGCCAGCAAGTCAATGTGTGGCAGCAGTGCAATGTTTAACATAAGGCAGAAACAGGTCAAGAGCTTCAGGTAATGTTCATATCTTACATCAGAATGAATGCAAGAGTGACTTTGCTCATGGTTGTGGTTATTAGAGTCAGATGGGCTGGTTTGAGTATATCACAATCTACTGAATCGGCCTCAAAGTTCAGCGTGGTGCTTATTCTGTGATGCTTTTCTGCTCACACATAGATGTAAATAGTGGTTATGAGAGTTCCAGTCTCCTCTGATCTCTCTCTTTGACACATGACATCTGCCTCTCACTGGATGTTTTTTGGTTTTCACACCATTCGGTGAAACCTCTAGAGACCGTTGTGTGTGAAACTCCCACATCGGCACCAAAAACCATGCTATGGTCAAATTTACTAAGATTGCTTTATTGCCTCATTCTGATGTTTGATGTTGACATCAATGGCTATCAATGCTATTAATCTGCATGATTTTATTTTACGTGCTGCAATGCAGGCACATGTTTGGCTTATTGGATAGCTGCATAAAAGCACCAAGGTGGCTCATGAACATGGTGGCTCATTGTTCAGTAATAATATGTGAACTGTTCCTAGTAGTTTAAATCCATTTAACGCTGGAAATATCACGTGGCAGGATGTTGTTCATACAATCTCCCCTGCTGTTCGAGCTGTATCATAAACTTGCATATATCACTTATATTCTTATGGTCTTGTTCCTCAGATATTAGATGTGAATGTGAAATCTTCTTTCCTTCTGACCAAGCTAGTCGTGCCTCACATGGAGAAAAGAGGGTGAGAGAGAGTTTAAAAAAAAAAGAAAAAGATGACCATAAAAGAAAATCATTGAAGACTAAAGAGTTGTTTCAGCAGTCGTTCTTCTGATAGTGTTATTGATTAGTGTTCCTCCTTTTCAGAGGTGGCTCAGTGGTGTTCGTGTCTTCGATAGCAGGTTACCAACCAATGCCGGTGAGAAAAAAAACCATTAAACACATGACTGACTCATCACTGTGTGAATGACTCAACATGCTCAGACTAATTTTAATCATTATGTACAACTTGCGTGAATAATGTCTTTTTTTGTTGTTGCTGTCATGAATGTGTTAGGGTCTTGGTCCGTACAGCGTGAGTAAGACCGCACTGTTGGGTCTAACACGAGCTCTCGCTCCTGAACTCGCACACAGTAACATCAGGGTCAACTGCGTGGCTCCTGGAGTCATCAAGACGCGCTTCAGTTCTGCAGTGAGATTTTATACTTCAACTCTCCCTTTCCTATCTTTCCCCCCTCCCACCTATGAGCCTCTCTGCCTGTCTTATCCCAAACATTAGAAAGCACATGTATGTTTTTGTTAACCTTCTATTTTGCTGCAGCTTTGGCAGAGTGAAGAAATGGCCTCTGAGTTTCTGAAGATGCTAAGCATTAAAAGGTATCTGCATTTAGCTCCAAGAGCACAGTAGTACCCTAGTCATGTCAGCCTTTATACTGAAACTCTAAAGCAATGACAAAAACAGGGCAACACACAATACGCTACAAAACACTGTATTCATGCTTGATTCTGCCATAGTCATGTGTCCAGACATCACAAAACTGGAGCGTGTGTGTGGAGTTTAGTGGCATAGAGTGTAAAACTAATTGAAATTATTAATGGTTTTAATATTGTATATAGAAATGACGTGAATGAATGATTTGCTCATAGGTTGGGTAAACCGGAGGACATCGGGGGAGTGATCGCTTTCTTGTGTTCAGATGACGCCTCGTACATCACCGGAGAGACAATTACGGTTACAGGTGGCATGAACTGCAGACTGTAGGGGTGAAGGTGTGTCTGAGCAGGAGCACGGCTGATGTAGAAAAAGAAACTGAGAAGCACTTAAAGAAAGTAATCAAACATTTTTATATATAATTGTTCAACAGATATTCAAATGTCTAATTTAGTATTTTGTAAAGTATGAAATTACGCATCTTTTAATAATAATAATGTAATAAATATTTTTTCTGATTGTGCTTCTGGTTTTGTTTTTCAAGAGGGTCTATGCGAGAACTTTAAGAATTAAGACCTTTTATTTTCGGGTAAAGTACACACCATAAAAACACTTTCTGGTTTTATTTCATAAAGGTATATTTATTAATTATTTAATGACATTTTTACATAGGTAGTATCCAACATGATAAAATATATATAAAAACAATACTAGATCATGCATAAATATAACTAGTCTCACATGGGATTCAGCATTTATTTTGGAGGGGAAAAATATGGTTTAGTAATATGAAGCAAAATTATTAATGCTGATTACTGTATAAATATAAAAACACTCATGACAAGGAGACATTGGGAATGCCTACATATGTGAACACCATTTATTATAATAAAAAAAAAAATATATATATTAAAAAAACTACACTGGGGTGGTAAAAAGCTGTTTATGATCCCGCCATATGGTCGTATAAACCCAACCTCATCTGCACCCGTTTCCTGGAGAAAGAAGTTCGCGGCGGAAGAAGGCAGGGGTCCAGAACTCGTGTAAAGTGGGGATATACGTGTCACTCTTTGTCTTGCAGTATCGCTTTGTAAACAGCTGCAAGAAAGCAAATGTCACCATTAATATTAATATAACATTAGTAGGCTTCTTAAGAGTTTTTTTTTTTAAACACCAATGCATTTACACAACATACGCACAGACCCGTCCTTTAACTTTCTCTGTGGCTTCATCTTCTGAATCTACAATAATGTCATCTGTGGATTCCGGTACAGGAGATGCCGTTTCTGAAAAACAGTTTTAAATAAAGTGTCAAACAACAAACGGAGTCCTTCCACTCTGACTATTACATTGCTTTCAATCTAAAGGTTTCAAGGATTTATTAAAATATAATAATATACTGTATAGATAGTGTAAAGATATCCTAATAAAAGCTGTTTTTACAGTATGGCCACGTAATAAATATTTTTGTTTTTGTCAGGTTGTTTATGATTCTCTGGCCTTCAAATTAAGTCCGCCCTCATAGGTGCTCAGCCCTGCCCCTTTACTCTCAAAAGTGCACAAGAAGTTTTATAGTTGATTGGTAACTCAGAAGCAGACAGGTCACAAAATAATACAATGGTTCTTTACCCAGATTAAATCCGACAATTAGCCTGATGGGAGAAGTTAAAATGGCACGGGCCCAAAGACATCATCTAGAGTGAGTGGATACACGAGTTGACAGATTTTAACAGACTTCAGCACAACTGATGATTGTAAGTACTGACAAAGCCATCATTAAAGATGATAACAGGGAGCTGACTGTGAGGTATTCAATACTGCAACAGAGGAAAACGCTGCGAGGTGAGAGACTTTTAAAATTTTAATTTTTTTTTAAATTTTAAAGAAAATAGTAGACAGGAAAAAAAAACTGCCCTAAATTACTTGCGTATCAATTCATATAATTAAAACGGTATTTTCAACTGCAAAATATTAACTTGAATTGATCTTCATTCAAGATGGTCCATTTTCATGTGGGTAACAGTTTCCTACATCTCCTACTACATTACTGACCAACAGAGTACCAATAGTAGCACCAGTGGGAATTCATCTCCATCTAAAGAGAGTGGCGCGACAGCACTTTAGTTCATTATACTCAATCATCTATATACACTGCTCAAACAGATCAGCTTCTCCAGTCATGCTAATATGATGGTCAACCACACTGTGCTCATCATAGCCTAGCTGAGCTGAGCCTCCGCTGTAACATCACATAACTGCATTGTGTTTTGTAACTCCGAGTCCAGTGTTCACTGTCTGTACTTTTTATATGCTCATAGGACCATGAATGTTGCTGAAAAACGGTGAGCAAGAACAGAAACTCTTGCTCTTTTGTTCGTATGATCTAACAGTGAAACCACAGAATTACTAAACACATTTCAAATATTTCAACGTACAGTGGAACCTCGGCTTGCGAGCATAATTCGTTCTGAAGACATGCTTGGAATCGAAAGCACTTGTATATCAAAGCGGGTTTCCCCATCAGAAATAATGGAAACTCAGATAATTCGTTCCACAACCCACAAATGTTTATATAAAAATGATTAATACAAAATATAAGGTAAAAAATACATAAAACTGTCATGAGTTTGCCTACACGGAGTGTGCGTCAAGCGCACCTGTTTTGAGCACTCCCAATAGCGGCGCATGTCAGAACTCACACCACTAAAGACTACTTCCTGGTTTTCCTCTGCAACGCCACAGTGTGTTACATGGGTGGTGACAGGTGTACCGGATTGGGACTGATTGCAGGAGCTATAAAAAGACTCACACAAGCACGCCAAGGTCGCTGAGCATTAGTTGCCATTTTCCGCGCTCTTGCCAAGACTTGCTATTCCTGTGTTTGCGTTCTCTGGTTCTGACCAAGTTTCTGTTTCTTGTTATTCAACCCCACCACACCTGACAACAAAATAACCCGCACTTTTCCTTTAAAAAGAATCGTGGCTGGTGTGAGGGAGAAGGGAGAGGACTTTCACTACAACTCACAGAATGACTGCAGTCTGTCGGCTCTCTGGGATCTTTTTCTTTTCATGTGACTTTAACAAGGAAACTATCCAACGATCGCTGCTTTTGCCTCCTTTTGAGGAT
>JAQMCW010000001.1:4891826-4908129 GCA_030068335.1 Chrysichthys cranchii
TTTAGATCAAAGTTTTCTTAAATAATTACTTACCAAATAGGTGTTTACTTCTTTTCAGTATCAGTAAAATAACTCACACAAATAACAATTTGTAAAGACAATATAAAAATGGCATCCACAAACCAAGTGATTAGTTAAAATGTAAGCGCTAGTTACACTGTTTCCGCTCATACGCATGTATAATATGTTCTGTGGTCATACGTCATTTCTGTTTCAAATATGAAAAGAATATATCCATCCATCCAAGAGCAAATAGAATTGGGCTGAGCAGCTCCAGAGTAAGGGCCTTACTCAGGGATCCAGCACTGGCAGCAGCTTTAACAGGATCAGGATTCAATCTCGCAATCTTCTGATCAATGATCCGGAGCTTTAACCACCAAATCACTTACCACGTGGTGTAGGGTCCTTCTATACACATCAGAGGATAGCAGGTCAGCTTGAGCTGTTGTACTAGAGGTGTGAAGGGAATGTGGTGTGTGAGGAGTATGACAGCATGATTCATATGACCAAAATGTATTTTTACCTTTTCCTTGAATACTTTTTTATTTATTTTTTTTAAATAAATAACTTGCAATGTGCTGTGTTCCAAACTGCACACTACTGTGTGTCCGAACTGAAGTGGTGTACATATGAGACACATGATTTGTTGTATGGGATACAAGCCCCACATCCTGAAGGCTTTTGCTGAAAGACTGCTGTACTCTTCTTCTTGCTCTATAGGAGGATGTGGACTCGTTTATGAAGCAGCCTGGCAATGACACAGCAGATGTGGTACTGAGGAAGCTTGATGAGCAGTACCAGAAATATAAATACATGGAGCTCAACCTGGTTCAGAAGAAAATGAGGTTTGGAGAACTTTAATCCTTTCTTGTGACTGGTTACTCAGTGGTGGAAGGCTTGCTTTGTTGGTGATGAATATTGAGTTAAATTTACAAACTGGTGCTACGTCAACTGACATCAGAACGGCTGGTTGGCTGCCTGTTTTGTTTTTTTTTTTGTTGTTGTTGTTGTTTTTGTATTTCCAAAATGTAAATGCTTTGATATTTTCTAACAATCAGGTTTCAAATCTCTTTAGTTTTAATCTAGTGATTGCTTAATCAAATAAACTGATACTTTTTTCATTAGTTAATAAGGTGGTTTCATGTCTGCAAGCCATTTGTCCCTTCTACAGTCGGTAACTCTTGATTGGCATCCTATCATTTTTAGATCAGCAATTACACCAGCGAGGAACCATGAAACGTGGCACACAGACAGCATTGCTTACATTACGACAATGTGCCATACTAAAAAGCAAAGGCTTCATTGCACTGCCCTAAATGCCTTAATGCAAGTCTCCTTAATGAAAAACATCATATATTTTTTTTATTCACTAATGACTTCACATTACAAGTTAACATAGATTTCTGTTCTCTTACATTTCTCTGCCATCACCACAGTGCAGTAGGGCCACACTGAAATGCATCCACTGTCTAATCACCACACCAGGCCGCACTCAGAGGGTTTGATTGTAATCAGCAACGAGCCTGAAAGTGTTATTTTCCATATGAAGGAACGTCCTTTATGTCTAGTTTCTTATTGCGTTTTTGGTGCTTCGTTCCTCCTGCAGCGTTTGTTAATCCAAGACTGATTACTGAAGCATTATGAATGCATTACTATGACTGATTGCTTTTCTATTTGTCACAAACTCTTCTTCATAAAGATCATATTAATAACCTGGTTAGTCTGTTTTTTGAGTATTTTGAAAATTATTTGATTATTGATTTCTCAGTTTCTCTACATGGAATATTTATCTGTTTATCCCCTGTAGAAGCTGTAATACTTTTATGAGTTAGATCAGCCCTTTTTTGCACAGATATCCCTCAGTTGTTTCTAATGAACCAAACAAAACCTGCATAAAGATACCCCACTGTGTGTATTTATGTCCCGAGTTGATGTTCTGGAACAAGAGGTTTAACGTACAACAATGGAGAGTCAGCATCTAAAGTATCATACAATACACATTAGAAATACTCTGAGCATTCCTGTGTTGCCTTCAAAACAATAATATGGGGTGAACTGAGTGTTAAGTTGCTTTTCCTTGCGCTGCACGTATATACCAAGCGAAGTTGGTGAAGATCGGGAATATGCTGGAGGAGAAATTAAGGAGAATTGGGAAGCAATTTGAGGGAGAAAGGTGCTCATGCATTAAACATTGTAGATGGGGATATTTGAAATTGCACTGGTCTCAAAAAGGATAACGTCGATGACAAAGTCGTCACACCCCTGTACCGCAATGCCGGCATGTCCCTCTGACACAGGTGTTGATGCCGACTTTACTACCAATCGTTCCGGCACAGTGGTGGAACAAAATGATACGCCTTGGACCTGCATTTGGACCTTTTACCCAGAACAGCAAGGGGGAACAGACTACGTTAACCCTGCCAAGCCGAAGTGACTCGGATCTTTTTTCAGGGCTGTCCGAGCTACAGCGAATATAGAGTTTATTCTCTCCTTTTAGTAGCACTTATTGGCACTACAATAGCATTTTTTGTCGACGTAGCACAAGTTGTCAGAACACCAGCAGCACAGCGAAACAACAGTGGAGGAGCGCTACAGCTGATGAAGAGTCGGCCGTTCTCCAGAATAAAATGCACTGCATCTATTTGCTACTAGCATGTCTGTTTTGTCAGTTTTAATACTAGGATCCGTCTCACAAATTTGTTTTCTGTTATTGGTGATGCAGATGGCTCATGCAAAAAACATATCAAAGTGCGAACGTATCAAAAAAAAATTTATCAAGTTTAGACACCGGTTACTTGTAACATATATATATATATATTTATTATTATTACTTTTTTCTTTTTTTTTTTTGCCCCAAAAAATAAGTCAATTAAGGGTAAACTCATTTCCATTTCACATTTTATCGATGGAAAAATGTATGTCGGTAACCTTAGTGTTTAAGTCCGATTACCCAATCAAAGTTCACCATCGCTGGTGTGATGATGATTGGACAGTCAAATTCGTCCCCTAAAGGCAACAAATTGGGTAAAGGATACATGTTCTTCCCCTAAGAGTTCATTCACTATTACCGAGGTAAATAAAGTTCACAATAGTTATGCTGTCCTACTTTAGTTAAACTAGCGGTGGTACCGCGTAAACTGTGAAGTATAAGTATGATCACTATCATTAGTGTTGTGTATGTCTAATGTAAAACCGAACCCCAAAAAACCCCAGAATTGAGCAATGTGAACGTAAACATAAAGGTGTAACATTCTCACCTCGAACAGGCTGTTGAAATGTGAAACAGTGCCACCACATGAGAGAGTGAGGAGCAGTGCTGTATATATGATTGTGGTGTGGGTTTTTTTTTTTTGTTTGTTTTTTGTTTTGTTTTTCCAGCTTAATATGCATATTAAAGTGTTTTGGATTTTGTTCCTCATTCAGGTTGAAAAACCAGATTCCACAAATCAAGCAGACGTTAGAAATCTTACGGCACATGCAGAAGAAAAAGGTAAATTCAGCATCATTTATTCAGTCTCCTCGATGGCTCGTCATTCTGCCGTCATGTTTTAGTCACAGCTTCTGGACTTTGTCCTGTTTCTCATGTTTATTCATGCATTCTGTAATGTGTCCATGTCTCTATACAGGACACTACAGATCCGATGGAGACACATTTCCTGTTGGCTGATAATGTGTACTGCAAGGCCTCCGTCCCGCCCACGGATAAAGTGTGTTTGTGGCTTGGGGTAAGTCCTCAGACACACTTCTGCAGGATCATGCTGTCTTAAACACTGCCTGGTACCTGGTGTGGTATTCCCTTCAGTGTTGTTTTGAACAGAGGATTCAAAATGGTGTTGGTTTTATTTTTTTTTTATTTTTTTTCTGATGAAGTCATCGGAGAATGGGTGAGATAAGGCCATGCATATTTACCAGTGGAAGAAAAATGCAAATGCTCGGCTTCTTAGCAGATTTACAATGTATTTAGCAAATCCTTCTGTTAATTTTTATATAAACAGCTTTTTAGTTCCTCACCTCATAGCACAAAATGTGAGGATGTATGATGGGAGAAATTCCAACATATAATTTATCTGAATAAAAATGAACATTGAATGTTTAGAATTAGACTTCCTATGTTCTGTTAAATTGCGACGACAAATCTAAATTTGGTGTTTCGTTGAGATTCCATGTCATTACCCGAGTAGTGCACTAGTTCTCTTTCCTGTAGTTAAAGCTCAGACAGCAGGACATTACTCTTATAGGCTGTTTCATTGGTGCAGTTAAATCCAAAAAACACAGAAAAGAACAGATCAAACCACACTTCAATTAGCAACCAAACACGCGGTACAAATTTCCAGTATCGCTGCGTCCCGGGATACACTCTTAACAGCCCATATAGACCACCATGTTCGACTCCAGCTTCATTCTCTGGTGTTTTTGTTTTTGTTTTGTTTTTTTGTCTAAACTAGCTGAGTGGGATCGGATAAGATGGTGACGTAGGACCCGTGTCACAGAAAGCACCATTTCACACAATTCTTAGCATTTATATCACATTTCCTAAATTTCTATGCTAAGGGCAATTTTGTTACTTTACAGATTAAACAATAAAACGTGGTGACTTATAGGTCACTCCTGAGGTTTTTATTAACATTTAAACCAGTGACGGGGTAGCTAGACATCACGTCATTCATTGGTGACCTTTTTCTGTAACAGGCCAACGTAATGTTGGAGTACGATATAGATGAAGCACAGACACTGCTGGAGAAGAATCTGGGCACGGCTTCTCGAAACCTGGACTCTCTAGAGGAGGACCTGGACTTCCTCCGGGACCAGTTCACAACCACTGAAGTCAGTATCCTTACCCAGCTGCGTCTCCTGCCAGGTTGAGCTTTTCGGCCACTCATCCAAGCAGAGAATAGTTTTGAATTCAAATAGATCAGAGGTCATCCTTTTATGGTTTTTCTGATGTTTTGATAGCTGAGCTGTGTGTAGTTTTGGACATTGCATGAAGGTATTACTGAAACTCCTTGTTTTTCAGGCATCGAGTCTGAATCTAGATCATGCAGGAGCTGAGCACTGGTAGGACTTGTAGTGTGAGTTTTGTATCTATAACAGCAGTGTAGCTGCAGCTCAGGACCTCTGAAGACCCTACAGAGCTTCATGATTTCTTGTATCCATCAGATAGGCTTAACAGGATCAGAGAAAATGAAGCTGATGGAGCTCTTCATGTGTGATCCCAGTCAGGTTTTGTATGTTCACAGGAACGCCAGTGGCCTTTATTGATTTGTGTTGTGCGTAGTCAGCTTGTCCGCTCTGATCTAATCTGGATAGACTGTTTCCGTTAACGCCAGCAATTCAACAAAACGAGCAACATGCAAATATGACTGAGTTTATGCTTTCATTAAAACATTCTGCATTTTCAGCAGAACAACAGCTAAACTATGAAATGTCTGGTGTCTGTTGCTTGCTGTCAAATTTTAAGATGATTTCATTCTCTTATGCAGGTTTCCTTTGCACTCGTACAAAAACCCACGTCTACACCCAAATTCATTCAGCTTGCGCCTGGGTTTGTTTGCTCTCAAAGAAAATGATATAAGCCCACCAAATATGTTGGCTGTGCTCCTATTCTCTCATTGCTTGAGGAAACATTTTTGGTTATTTAACATGTTGAAGAGAAGAACGATTTTTTTTCAGCATTTTTAAATAGCTTAAATCGGATTAGGCTTCTTTGCACCACATTTTATCAGCACTTTGACAGCTATTTAAATTAGAAGAAGGAAACCAATCAGTTTTTCATTATACCGAAGTCTCTGAGCATTGTTTCATGATCAGGTGTAGACCTTGACGTTTTCTTCAGATATGGCACGTGTGTACAACTGGGATGTCAAGAGGAGGAGCAAAGACAACCTTCTTAAATCAGCCGAGAGATCTTAGAGAGCCGTAACGCTTCCCTGTCAGTGAAACACCCCAGTCGATATCCCTTCACACTCTTTATCTATTGATTTTTTTGTTACTTTTAAAGTATTTTTTCAAGTAAAAAGGAAATGGAGATGAAGTCATAATGTCAGTTTTCTTGTTTTCTTTTTTATAATTAGTAGTTATTTGCTTTATTTTACCCGGTTGGTCCACTTTTTCATTCATGTTTTGCTTATTGACTTAAATCTCTTGTTCATGACACTGAGTTCAACTGTTTCCTGTAAATGGGAGAAATATACTGCTTCTGAAAGAGTCAGAGGGAGGAAACGCCGGATAAAAGGGGGTGGATTGCTCAAAAGGGGAAAAGTATGTTTTAATAAGCCCATTTTGGGGGGAAAGTGTGTTTACTGGTTAACCTTCCCATCTGTCCTGATTCCTTCCACTTGCCTCCTGTCTCTTTCCTCCTCCTGTTGACTCCACAGATCTTACCTCTGCTGAAACCTGTGCTTTTTTCCTCTCCATTTTTACTTCTTTTTCAGCTGTATTTATTTGTTAAATTGTATCCATTAAAACTGAATGAGCAACTCACACTGAAGCTTTAGGGAAAGGCACAAAGTGAACAAAATGGTCTGTGGTGGTTTTTTCCGCTCCTTTCTTCTTGTACAGCACTGTGTCTGGGTAACACGGTTGCACAGCAGATGGTGTTAGTGCCTCCTAACAAAGGGGCTGTACATTCCTCCCTCTGTCCATACGCATGTCCGTAGATGGATTGATGACTAAATTGCCCCTATGGGTGGATTTGCATGTCTCCGCACACTCCTAGTGGTCAGCAATGAGCTGTTCCTGGAAAAGGCTCTGAATTCACCATAATCCTGACCAGGATAAAGCACTTACTGAACATGAATGCACTCACTGACCACTTTCTTTAGGACACCTGTATACCGGTACCTGTCTGTTCATACATTTTATCTATTCAGTTAGTCATGTGGCAGCAGGTACAGCTCAAGAGCTTCACTTAAAAATTTAGCTGTGGGTTGTTGGGAGGTTATTTCAGTGACTCTGACCATGGCCTGGTTGTTGATGCCAGATGGCCTGCTTTAAATACATCACTAACTCCTGGTTTCCTGGGATTTTCACACACAACCGTCAATAGATTTTACATAGAATGTGGAAAATAATACATCTTTAGATAATAAGATAAGAGAGGTCAGAGGAGATGAAATGACTGGTTCAAGCTACAGTAACTCAAATAACTGCTCTTTACAACCATGATGAGCAGAAAAACATCTCTTAACAAACAAAACTTTTGACCTTGGCCTTGAATGGACTACAGCGGCAGGTCACTTCCAGTTCTGTCAGTTTAGAGGCTACAGTGGGCACAGACTCATCAAAACTGGACAGTGGATAATTGAAAAGATGTTGCCTAACTTCTCCTTTTGGTGAGTCTGTCCTTCCTGTAGCCTCATATTTCTGCGCATGGCTGACAGTAGTGAATCCCAATGCTGCCTGATTTTATACGTTGTTCTGCTGCGACATGATTGGCTGTTTGGAAAAGGTGAGTGTATATCTAGTGGTCTTGTTTAAATGATTCGTTAATATGTGTCCTTCGGTATTACATGAGCAGCATGCTTTAAAATGTTATAGAACTCATAAACAGTAATCCTAATAACAACCATTTTTGTTTTCCATTACATTACCGTCATTTGGCAGACACTCTTATCGAGAGCGACTTACATTTCTATCTCATTTATACAACTGAGCATTTTGAGGTTAAGGGCTTTGCTCAAGAGCTCAACAGTAGCAGCTTGGCGGTGCTTGGATTTGAACTCCCAGACTTCCCATCAGTAGTCCAACATCTTAACCCCCTGAGCTACCTCCTGCCCAAGCACTGCTTTGTGTCCAAATTTAAGTGTCAAGTGTACAGCAGACTATTTGCCAAATCTTAATGTGTTCTTAAGTATTCAGTTTCAGAATCTTGAGTATTTTAACACCAATTTCGAAAAGATTTGCCAACAAGCCCTGTATGAAAGTAAAATTCAGACAATATTCATGTAAACTCTTTATGGGTTTGTATAAGGAATCGGATGAAGGGAAAATGTATACCTGATTTAATAAGTAATACAAGTTTTCTTCTAAAACCATACGTGGTGCTCCCCAGCATATTGTAGCCTTCACTGTTTTAAAGCTATGATGCCAATGTGCTGGCATGACAGTTCAAAAACCTGCCTTCAAAATTTCAGTTCATGAGATTCAGAGGTATATGCCAGATATTTTACATGCATGCAGACCAGTATTCTTGTCTGCTTTGTTGAGTTCAAATTCCGATGTTGTAATGCATGGATAGACAAGCTGTTTGTCTCTAAGGCATGGTGTTGGAGTAATATTTCACTGCCATTGAAGGTTGATAGTCCAAGCACCAAGTTTCATGTCTTTACGACATTGGATTGTTCTACATGATGCGTTATAAGGGAGAAAAAAATCAGGGGAAACCCCAAAATAGATTTATAAGCTCTATATAAAAGTCTTATTTCACTTCCATCCACTGGTACACAAAAAGGCTGCAACACAAGACTTACTAACTCCATTCATTATTTAAAAAAAAAAAGTCTCCATTTTTGTCATAGTATTTTAATCTGTAGTACAACAGGATCTGATAAAGTGGTACAGAGTGTTTTACAAGAATTTGTAGTTTCACTTAGCATTAATATCCCAGTCGTCATGAGCTCAGATTCATTTGTGCCAGAAAACAAACCGTGACTGAAGCCCAAATCAAAATGTGCCCCAGTGCTGCAAGGATTTAATTGACTGGATTAATCCCAGGACTATGGCTAAAGCTGCAAGATATGCAAACATCACGAAACAAAATGCAACATTTACTGTGCGTTCAGTTGTCATATTGTAGAGGACATTATTGTGATCATTATTACCATGCAATATTATATAATCCAGCCTTATAAAGAATAACAGACTTCATTCAGTCAAAGCAGCAGTGTGTACTACAGTCTGGTCCAATTAGATGTGCTTGATAGAGCAATTTATGATGAAATTGATGACACTGGGGTGGGGAGAATCAGAGTTTTTACGGTTATAAATGTCTGGACTTGGAAAGGGGAAGAAGCTTGTTAGCATAGTAGGTATAATGGGGTCGGAAAGGGTGTTTGTAAAAATAACAGTGCAAACCAATTGCTCATCTGAGGAGGTTCAGTTGAGTGAAATTTATGATGATGTATATGTAAAGCACCTTCAAAGGTGAAAGGCTTAAAAGTATTTCCTTCTTCACAATGGAGATGTGTACCGGTGTTTGTCATAGTGCACCTCGTTTCCACATTCCTCTTTCTTTATTATTTACAAGCTTAAATACAACCCGAATTCCAGAAAAGTTGGGACGTTCTTTAAATTTGAATAAAATGGAAACGAAAAGACTTTCACATGAGCCAATATTTTATTCATAACAGAACATAGATAACCATAAATGTTTAAACTGAGAAATTTTACAGATTTTATGCACAAAATGAGCTCATTTCATATTTGATGCTTGCTACCTATACCTATATCAGGCAAGAATGGGAACAAATTCCACACCAAAACTCCAGAAACTCATAACCTCAATCCCCAGACGTCTTCAAACTGTTTTGAAAAAAGAGGAGATGCTACACTATGGTAAACACGCCCCTGTCCCAACTATTCTGAGACCTGTAGCAAGCATCAAATTTGAAATGAGCTCATTTAGTGGATAAAGGTGTATAATTTCCCAGTTTAAACATTTGTTATCTATGTTCTGTTGTGAATAAAATATTGGCTCATGTGATTGGAAAGTCCTTTAGTTTTCATTTTATTCAACCTTAAAACACCCCGACTTTTCTGGAACCCGGCTTGCAAATCCCTTTGGTAAGTTAACAAAAGCGCAAGTTTATGATTCATCTTAAATGTTGTGCAAGATGCACAGGTTTTGCTTAAATTTAAAAAAGAAAGAAAAAAAAAAGGCAGGTTTTTTTTTTTTTTATATGAATGTTGATTTATCACCTTGATATTCATTACTGGTTTCTGTGTTGTGGTATATTGCAATACACCAATTTCTTTCATTTTACCTTTTGATATGTCACATATACACCTCGGCCAAAGAATAAGTAGTCCAGTCTTTTTTCCTCAAGCAGCATTTCAGCATTCTGAGCTCAGTAGTTCATTTAAAAGTCCTTGCTTTTGGTTCTTCTCTCATGGAAAGGTCTGTGCGTGTCTACAGAAGACCCAGTTTCTAAAGGCTGTTTACCCTCAAGGGAAACATGTCATGGCTTTCAAGTGATTGACAAATGTGTAAGGTGCTGGACTATGGTTCTGATTATTTATTTTATTTCATTTTGTTTTATTTTAGAAGGAGCTGAAATGTGTGTCAGTGTTCATCATCTTGTCGGTCTTGTCAATGGTTAGCTATAAGGATTAGCTCTAAGGAGCAGTAACTTAGTGGAGAACCAGAGGGTGGAGACTTGGGACCATTCAGCAGGCAGGGAAGAAGTCATGTCAAGTGACGATTGAAGTTTGCCCTTCTATTCTGAGAGATCTGAAGTTTTAAGTCTGGGTTCTAGATGGCTCAGCAGAAACACCGGCGCTGATCCTTCGTTACCTCCTCGGATGAGTGCACCACGTTGGGAACGAAGCCGCTCCGCACACCCTCCCAGTCTTCCTGAATGGTGATGTCTCCATGTTTGACCAGCTCAAAGATGTCACGCGTCAGCTCGGTGAAGGCCCTCTCAACATTGATGGCATCGCACGCCGAAGTCTCCACATAGCGCATGCCATAAACAGCCGCCAGCTTCTCAGCCTCCTGCCGGGAAACCTGACGCTGCACCTCCAGATCACACTTGTGACCCACCAACAGGAAGACAATGGTGTGTGGTTGCACGTGGCTGCGCGCCTCCTCCAGCCACTCACGAACATTCTGAAATGAGCGGCGGTTTGTGATATCGAACAGCAGCAGGCCTCCCACTGAGTTACGGTAGTACGCTCTAGTGATGGACCTGTGGGAAGCATGAACAGCTGTGAGTGAGTTTGAGAAAAACAGTGCGTGCGCAGTGTGATGTCAAATCTCGTCAGTCAAAGGTTTTCAAGGTTCGTGAATTGTGATCTAGGATCGGCTCTGTGTTAAGAGTGGAACTGTGATGGTTAAGACTGCTGAGCAAAAGCAGATGCATGTTAAACACTATGATTGTAAAGGTATGGTTCAGGTAAAAAAAAAAATCTCATTTATGAAGTTTTAAAATTGTGTACCATAAAAGGAGTTAATCCACCAAAACCTGTCTGGTTCCAGACACTTACGCATTATTATTATTATTATTATTATTATTATTATTATTAATAATAAGTTGTTTCCATAAATGCACAGCTGAAATACCTAAATACTTGCCTACAACTGTGCCCAGATTTTATTTAAACTGAATGACTTGTTGATGTGGTTTAGGACACCATTTGACCATTATAAAAATGGACTACTTCATTGTGTATCCATATTCATACATTTTAGTGACAATTTTGGTTTGTTTTCACAGACATTGATTGGTCACCTGACTAAACCATTCATGATCATTTCTGCTCCGAGAAAACATTTCAGTATCTAAAATGCCAAAATATTGTAACGGTGAGCGTAAATTTGTTAAAACATTCATTGAAGTGTCCTACATGACTGACGTGTCCAAGTCTGAAAACTGAGTGTGTTAGAGATTAAGAGGTTATTGGAGCTGTTGGAAAAAGATATGTAAAGAGCTTCGCCTACAAGGTCATTCGAATGGCATTACTGAGCAACAAAAACAGTTTTGTGTAGGTGCCTCTTGAGGAAGTAGCATGTGCCTCAGTGAATCATACTGATCAGAAATATCTCTCATTGACGTAAGTACAGCTTTGTCACCACTGAAGGAGTGTACAGCAATTCAACTGCCAAGGAAGAAATGCCTCAGTGTGGTTACCAAGGGGACAACAACCTTTAGGATAAAGATAGCTGTACCATTAGCCTGAGCTGCCTACTGAATATTCAAAGTCACTTCGTAATAGAAGTTTATTTATTGCTTTCATCCATGTATCCTGAAAAAGCCTTAAATGTACTGTATACTGAAAGTGCCCATATTTTAATGTTCATTTTTCCAGTTCTCATTTATCCTTTGAATACAGTCAGTCAATATACATCAGGTCCTACAATACCTGAAGCGCTCCTGACCTGCCGTATCCCATATCTGGAGCTTTATGCGTTTCCCCGGCTCGATTTCAACCAGGCGAGAGAAGAAATCCACACCCACTGTGGGGTCAGACACTTGTGCAAACCGCCCTTCTGTGAAGCGCCTGATCAGACATGATTTTCCAACTGTGGAGTCACCAATGACGATCAGGCGAAACTGGTAAAGCCATATTGTCTCCATGTCTCTCTGTAAAGGTCAAGTGGGTAAAGAGTTTATTGTGCACACATAGTCAATATGCTTTATCCTAAAGACACATCAGATTACATCCCTGACTTCTTCCTGGTCCTTCAAACTGGATTACTTTTTCCAAATTAGTTGATTTTTTTTTTTTATGTAATCCTTTCCATCCTTTCTTATCAAGCCTTCTTACCTTCTTAAGAGTTTTTAAAAATGTATACTGATCTCCAAAGTCTGTTGTCCTATAACACTGCATTTCTAGGTACTTTACAAATACATTGTCTGTATGGACCCTCTTGCCATCTGTTGGAAGGGCAAACTTCATAGTCCAGTCCTCCATCAAAGGGGTCATGCATAGCTAGTCAAGACCACATTATAATATGTAAGGAAGGGGAAGACCTGGAGCAAAGAAGGGAGCCTCTTTGTTGACTTCTTTGCCTGCTGGAGCTGTTACTATGTAAGTGTTTTAATCAGTGGTATTCAAGTATTCTGGATAGGGATACACAGATCTAAGATACAAGTATAGATAGATAAGTAAAGATCTAAGTATAATGCAGGGATAAAATTTGATCAAATGGTATTTCAGACTTTCTGGTTGTGTGCAGTGACAGATGTTTTACTCTCGATATGTGGTGATGACCAACATGAAGCTGATCTTGCATTGATAAAATGACTCTTAAACCAAACTGGTCTTGAAACCTGTCTTAAAGTGGTTTGCATAACTTGCCAAAGATGTTCAGAGCTCCAGTATCGTTATCCACCGATTATCTAGATTGCTTAACTTGTTGACTTCGGGGGCGGGGGGGAAGCGAGGTTGCCAACATATCACAGGACTAGCACAGACAAACAACCATTCATACTCACATTCTCAATTATGGGCGTTTTAGAGAAGCCACTTGATCTAATCTGCATGTCTTTGGGCTGTAGGAGGAAACCACCACCTCATCTGCAGGAAACCCACACTTTATGGTAGGCCCCAGTCAGCCACCAGGTTCAAACCCAGGCCCGTCTTGCAGTGAGGTGACCAGGCAAACCACTGCACCCTGTTGCTATACTCACTCACTCACTTCTCCTGCTTAATCCTGCTGGAGCCAATTCCAGCTGACTTTGGGCGAGAGGTGGGGTACACCCTGGGCAGGTCGCCAGTCCACCACAGGGCTAACACACAGAGACAGACAACCATTCACACCTACGGGCAATTTAGAGTAGCCAATTAGCCTGATCCCCTCTGTACATGTCTTTGGACTGTGGGAGGAAACCCACATGGACACAGGGAGAACATGCGAACTCCACACAGAAAGGCCACTGGGATTGAACCCAGGACCTTCTTGCTGTGAAGTGATGGTGCTAACCACCGTACCACTGTGCCACCCCTGCCATCCTATTTTTTTTCTTTATTTTTTCTTTAATAAAACAAAATGGTGAAACCTGTGCACCCCTAATTCTACGACATTTCTCAAGTCATAAATATGCTCGAAATATCCTGCTTTTATCGCGCTTTCTCATAAACAGCTGTCTGACTCTAACCTGGCCTCTGCCTGTCAGCTCTTACACAGCAAAACCTCAGGCCTGGGGTTACAAATCACTGTTTCTCATTCAAGTTGAGGCTCTAAGGTTGAATTCAGCACTGCAAGTGTTATCCTAATTCAATGCCTGGGGATTTGGCAATGTGTTCAGACCCAGTGCTCAGGAGGATTAAACAGCGTCCGTCAAAACGCTGAACTGAAGCCCGCGGGAGGGATGAGCCACGGCCCTGCTCCATCATACCGGAAGCGAGGCGGTTGCCATGGCGAGCGCTTATCTCCTGGATCTACATAAACAACATGCTCACCATGAGATGACCCATTACCGCCACTCGCCTAATATTTATCCACCTTATAACGGATTGTCCCGCATATATCCCTGAGATTGGGGTTTTATTGGCTTAAAGGACCCTGCTCAGACCTGTGTGTACATCAGCATGCTCTTATTTCACTTATTCCTTGCTTTCAACTCTTAAACAAAGACCAACAGTGACCCAGCCTCAGTCCTCAGTGATTTGTAATCTAGTTATATGACCAAGATAGTTTACAAGAGCCTTCACACATACATATATACATATACATACATACATACATACATACATACACACACACACACACACACACACACACACATTTATCAGGTCTTACTTATAATCTCTTTCAGCCTTAACCATAATATGAAAGACTAAAAGGGAAGAAAAAAGACATGCAAGCCCACATTAGGGGTTAGTTTACTTACAGGGTCTGGTCGGCTTGATCAAAGCGTAGTAAACCCCAAAGCCATGGTCCTGACAGGATGATGGACTGGCTGAAAGCACACACACACCCACACACACCCTGTTCAGTGTCCCCTCACTCCTGAAGTGCTCAGAGATCACCCCAGCGTTCAGAGGACACCAGGAAGCGACCACAGTGATGTAAACAGATATATCACACCACAGCTCCTGTCTCTTTAAATCCGCACACACCAACCAGGGCTGCTAGAAATCCCTCACGGTGAGAGGACAAAGCGGTCAGGACGCCTTTCCGGGGTGTTTGGGTCCCTGTGCGCTTTGGACACACTCAAATGTTTGGAAATTGTGCTGATGAAATGGCAGCGGTGTCAGAGACATCACACAGCCTGACTCATCCCGCATCAGCACCATTACCGTAGTGCAGCGAGGAGAGGCGCACGCACAACACAATGGGCCTCCAGCTGTCCCTCAGCTGCCCCGCGCGCACACGCACACACACACACACGCACACACGGTGGGGTTTTGTAACTAGGGCTTACATTGTGTAAGAGTCATTGTGCAAACTCCGACTCCCTCATAATCCCAGAAATGCTTCACTGTATGATGAGCTAATACACAGGAACCACATGATCATTTATCAGTTGTTGCAGGGGTGGGCAAACCGAGCCATGGAGGGCCGGTGTGGGTGCAGGTTTTTGAGAAAACCTCTCAATCAGCCAATAATAAAGCAGTTTAGAGCTGTGGGAGGAGCTTTACGGTACTTTACGGTAGAGTACTTTACGGTATTGCTGGCTTTGGACCTTTGATATGTTCTATATTATTTACATTTTATGACCATATTATAGGTCTATAGGTTGTTTTTTGTTTTTAACCTAAAAACATGCTGACAGGGAACTTTTTAAAAAGAGTAAAAGTGTATAATTAATTAAACTTTATTACCTCACTTTACACTATGTGCACTTAAAAGATACACAGTCTCCTAGGAGGAAGGAGAAGAAGGAGAAGTGTACCAACCCCAGTTACAAGATACGGCACAGTAAGTACCCTTTTGTGACAATATGTTATAGTATAGTATTTTTTTATTTTATTTTATTTTTTTTTGATGAATTTTTATCCGAAGAACTATGCCTATGTATTGGATGTATTGTTGCGGCATGTTCTCCCCGTGTCCGCGTGGGTTTCCTCTGGGTACTCTGGTTTCCTCCCACAGTTCAAAGACATGCACATTAGTTGGATTGGCTACCTTAAATTGCCCATTGTGTGTGTGTGTGTGTGTGTGTGTGTGTGTGTGTGTGTGTGTGTGTGTGTGTGTGAGTGTGTGATTTGAGTCACTTACTGTAAAAAAAAATATATATATATATTAAATTACCTGAGAGATTATATATATTTATACTGTAATATCAATTAAACTGTGAATATCTGGCTTCTGGACTGTATACCTGCTTTAGATAAGTTGATTTTTTTTAAGCTAAGGAGCATTTATTATAAAAGTCATTTTTTTTGTGGTAAAATGTTACCATCTCAGGCAGTGGTTTGCTCCAGTATAGCTGAAAAAGGTGTTTTCTGTGGTTTATTTGAGCTGTTTACATATCGCTCAGCTCATTTTCATGTCTACTGGTTTTTATGTGTGTAATATCACATTAAGCTCATATATACAGCACAGTAGGAGATCTAACACATAAGCTGTGTGTGTGTGTGTGTGTGTGTGTGTGTGTGTGTGTGTGTGTGTGTGTGTGTGTGTGTGTGTGTGTGTGTG
>JAQMCW010000001.1:4943083-4956069 GCA_030068335.1 Chrysichthys cranchii
TATATACACACACACACACACACACACACACACACACACACACACACACACATATATATATATATATAAATATACACACACACATATATATATACACAATATACACATACACATATATATAGACAGATATATATGATTACGTCTCTCTAAACTGTTTCTCACGAGGACGGGAGCCACGTGTTCCTCGCTCACCGTGGCTCCAACAAGATTTCAAAATAAAATTACCTGTGGCTCCCTCGCCAGGAAGCTCCTTCTCTCGCATAGATTATCGTGGAGGAGGAAGAGCTGCCATATTGAAATGCATAGCATCGTATTCTTTATGCTTTGCACCACGTTAAATCACATTGTGCTGAATCGAATTGTGTCGAAGCGCACTGCTTTGCAACGGGAGGGAATTATATCGCATCGCATTAGTAGTTCATGTGCAACTTGAACGTTTCGGATCACTGGCAGTGCATCACATTGGCCTCACTGATGGAGACGTACATCCTTAGTTTTCTCTTCGCGCTCTCTTGGTGAAGGGTGATCCGTCTCTCGGAACAGGGTGCTCTGTTCTCACGCTCCCAGAGGAAAGTGCGTCATTCTCACTCAGCAGGTCGCTGGTGTGTGAGGGCGCATCATTAGGTGTGTAAGAGGCAGTACCGTGCCACCTGACTGCTCCTGTGGCTTTCGGTACACGCCACGGTGCTGTCTTTTATTAATCGGCACATGTTAGCAGAGCACAGAAAAATGCTGCTGTTAGCACTGGCACATCTCAAATCTCCAGAACCCTTTCATATTTTTCCCCCGTAAGCGGTTTTCAGTGCAGTAGTTCAGTCATTATGTCCGAACCATTTTTAAGTAGAGTGTCTGCTAAACGGCTGCTTCTTGTCGACTGTGCCGCAGCTGACACCTCGGAGCGAGCATCTGATGCGCTTTCTTTCCTCGAGCGAGCAATCTACCTCCCTAGGTTTGTCTGGATCCTGTCAGCGCGATGAGGCAGGCGCGCGTGTTGTGACAGCCCTCTGATGTGGTAATTACAGCCTTTGTTCAAATCGCTCATCTAACGGCTGCTCTTTTGTCCATGCAGAGAAATATTTTGATATGAAGAAGAACCAGTGCAAAGACGCTCTGGACATCTACAAAAAGTTCCTGTACAGGATGACCAAGCTGTCCGAATTTCTCAAAGTTGCAGAGGTACTGTTTTATTTCTTCATAAACACACACAGGCACACTGAAGGAGGACGCTGACGTTCCGCAGTCGTCGGCGTGCTCCCTGTTTAGTCAGTAAACTGTCGGACGCAAGTCTCACTGTGGCTCGGTGTGCCATGCAGGAACGGAGGGATGGATGTACTGTAGCCACGCTTACATCAGACGTATTGGAGATTCACATGTAAATAATCCAGAATATCTAAGCTTCACCTCGGGTATTGCCCAGAGTACGTAACATTTGATCCAAAAAGGAAATAGACACACACTGCCTTTTATGTTGTTACTGAAGGTGTGTTATCAAACTACATTTCCAGTTTTAGTTACTGAATATTTCTTTAGAAACCTGTGAGATTCTTTAACAACTAAATATTATGGGTGAACCTGATTTTATCATGTTCATAAGAGAACTTGGTTCCTGTGTCCACCAGATGCTTTTTTTTTTTTTTGCGCACTAGCAGTGTGCTGCACCTTATTTTCAGAGCACCTCACTCATGAGCATATCGTGGCTCAGCTACAGAAAACATCCAACACTTCCGCATTCCTTCACTGTGGACATCAAGTCTCTGTTTTAGCTGGCTTCCAGACAGGCACTTAACATCTGCAGTCTGTCTTCATGAAAACTGAGCTCAGGGTCACTTAGCTTTCTTTAGGCTGTCTGCACAAGTCGTTAAAAGTTTTACACGAGGAAGCAAATTGGACATGAGGTACATGCACTTATCCCTCTACAAGGCAACGGTTTCTCGTGGAGAAGGCACGTTCTGTAGACGTTTCCTTGTTCGGATGGGCAAAATTGAAATTGTCCCTTAGGCAAAAGTGTGTGTGTGTCTGTACATCCACTTTCCTTCCTCTCATAAAAGCACTAACAGACACAGTCGTTAAGGGAGCGAGTTTCTCCTTCGTTATTGATGATACAAGTCCCACCCCCTTCTTGATTTTGATTGGTTGTTGACGAGTGGCGAGCTGGACAGTGTTCCAAAAGTTAACCTGTCTTCAGCTGAAAGTGTACTGAGTGCAGGAGTGGACGTGCTCCATGTGAGGGACATTTGAAAACACTGAACTTGAAATGGGGTTCATATGGAAAAACGACACTGTCAGTGCAAAAAAAACAAAAAAAACAACCCCATTTGGTGGACACAGGCCTTAAGCTGATTACGTCACGATTAGTTTATTCAGAAATGTTTCGTATTCACCTTTTCAGGAAAGCTGTTGACTTTATTCAAACCTGTTTATTTCAAGCCTGCTGAAGCTGTTAAAGGTCCTCTCTATCTTCTAGCTGTAGGTGCCGTGTAGAGAGAGAAGGTCCTCGCTCTTGCAATCTGTCTCTATGGCTATTTGCGTCTCTCGCGCTTTCTGAAAGTTTCAGTCTCTCGCTTTTTCTTTCACACACTCGCTCTCTCTCTGGTGTGACCAGCGTGAGTTGCTTTCTGAACTGTCAGAGTGCTGGGGCACCCTCCTGAGCAGGGGGGTTTGCATTTCAGATAATGATGATATGCTCATTTTCTCTCTCTCTTGCTCACACACGCACATTTGCAGTACTTTTCACTCTTAAATGCAGTGTGCGTGTGGCTGAGATGCTCGAATTAAATTTCAAATTGGCTTTTTGAGAATGGAACGTCCATCTCGCTTTGGTCTTCAGTTCTTTCCACTCATCATTAAGCACTCAGTCTTCATTTGCTTGTGCGTGTATGTAACAGGTGTAATTTAAATTTTTTTAATTTTATTTTTTGCTTGAGTCGTAGCAGTCTAAAACATCGTCCGCATCTACATTCATGTCCATCTCTCCTGAGTAAACTGCAGCATGCCTGCCCATCACATTCCCGTTCATATCACTCTTTTTGTTGTTTTCAGTTTACATGCACTGCATGAAGTAATGACCCTTTGTTATATTGTTCTTTTTTTTTCTTTCTTTCTTTCTTTTTTTTTTTTTACCCCTTATATCCTCCCCCCTCCCTTTGTGTGTTTGTGTGTGTCTGTCTGTCTGTTTTTGGTTTGTTTGTTCGTATGTCACAGCAAGTTGGGATTGATCAGGGTGACATCCCAGATCTCACTCAGGTCAGTGTACATTTCATCTCCACTTCCTGCTCCACTTCCTCCACCCTCTTCTCTGTTCTCGATCCACCGTTCACTATGATTATGCTTTCTGTTTCACTTGACATGACGGTTGGTTTCACTCTTCAGCTCTTCTTCTGGGGTTAAAAGTGCAGCGATTTTCAGCACAGATGCATTTAATATCATCAGTAACTCCGAAGGCGAGCTTGCGTTTGATTATGATCGAAACACTGAGAAAGAGCCAAGAGGGGAAAACATTTAGTCGGTTCCTAGTGAATTCCTTTGACTTGTTGAAACGTTTAAAGTCTAGAATAAAGTGGAGCCAAGATGTCTGTGTGGCAGAATTCTGGAAAACACCAGCGTGTGTGTGGTTTTGATGTGTGTTTCAAGGCTAACAGTGTTGGATTTCACCTCCCCAGTAACTGAGTCTTTACTGTTCCTTCCATACCATCAGAGGATGTTGCATTGTAGGTGATGGGTCATGTACACTGCTTGCGTTGGTCATGCTCCGTGTGGCTTCAGCGCGTGTAATCGGGCGCACAGATGAGCGTCGTCAGCGCCTCACTTCCTGAGGCGAACACCCAGAATGATTCTAACTCCCTGAATGAGCCCACCCTGCATGATGCCGTCGTGTGTGTGTGTGTGTGTGATATGATCAAGAATTTCTACACCTATTGTGCTCCGTTCACTCCATTCCATTTATAGGCAGAAATATTTCCCACCAGCCATCAGCAAGACACTCGTAAAGTATCGCCGTAACCTCAATGTCCTCTGCAAATGCACACGCAGACTTAGATTATTCAGCACTTAAATCAAAGGTGCGGCTGTCAGAGACTCGGTTTGTCGAGCCACTGGGCAGCAAAGCAGCACCGCATTAAAAGCTGACGTGCTTTTTGTTTATCTCTCGTCCTTTTGGGAGGCTGACAGGATCCGTTCAGCAAGATTCTGAGAAGATTTTTTTCAGAGAATTGGGACATTTTAGCTTGGAGTTTTCAGTTCCTGTTTCAGACTGTGGAAATGCGAGCATGTAAAAATCGAACTGCCCAGCACATCCATGTGTGGATCATTTTCACCCTGTTCTCACCCTTTACTTCCTCTTACAACAGAAGAGCACATCTTGTAAGCTGTACAAGGGGACGAAGGTGTCATGGGGAAGCACAATGTTCATGTAAATGGCCTTTGGGAGATGTGTGGGATATTCCATGTAATATGTAAAGTGTGGGTGAGAATTTTGTGCCAAACATTGCTGTATAAGTGTAGTTGGATACGTGGAATAAGTAAGGAATAAACCATGACCAGGACATACAGTGGAACCTCTGGTTACGAACTTGATTCATTCCGAGACTGTTTGCGATCCGAATCAGTTTTTCCCATTGAGGTGAATGTAAATACAATTAATGTGTTTCAGCCCTCAAAGACATGTTTTTAAAGTGTCTTCTGGGTTTGTGTGGTAATAAAACATAGAATAAAATGAAAATAGCCTTAATTATAGAAAAATTAACCTAAATTAAATAAACAGATTTTAATGCAGGTTACCTTTTGCGGTGGATACGTAGTTGCTGGCGTAGGTGGACCGTGGCGGAGGGATATGGTGGCGGTTCTCATGTTTTGCAATTATTTCTTTATTTCAACTGTTATACGCTTAGGCTTCTTACTCTCACTACCATTTCCACTTTCTTGGGACGCATAATGAAGGCTTATAGAGGAAAAATGCTGAGAAACACAATGAAAAAATGCTGTGAGCATTTTTTTTTTTTTTATGAGTTTTAAGCACAGGGAACAAAATCAAAATTTGAACAATTCTTAATGTTACAAAAAACTTACTGTAAACAACCAAGAAAACTAACCTTGCATGAGTCGACTTCCGGCATTAAGGAAATGAGGAGGACGATGGGTGGGGAGGAGGTTACTGTATAGCGAATGAAAGCACGTCTGACTGAGATCGATTTAAAGGGACATGCGCGTCTATGTTAGGTACGCAAACAGAAAATGGGGAAAACCTTGACGCGCACGACGTAGAAGGGGCAGATGGCCAGGGCTGTGTTTGTTTGGCACCTGATTGTTACCGTGACCAGATGCAAAATTTTGGTGAATTTTTTTTTGGTCCAGAGCCGATTTGTTTGTGTTCAGAGGCGTTCATGACCAGGGGTTCTAGTGTATAGGGAAATAATCAGCCACTGTGTTTCATTCTGCCTTATACATCAGCAATTTACTATTTTGATGTTACAATACATTAGTGTCATTTGGCAGACACCCTTATTCAGAGCAATGCTAATGCTAACCCTAACCCTTACATTCATCTCATTTATACAACTGTGCAGTTGAAGGTCAAGGGCCCGGCAGTGGCAGCTTGCTGAGGCTGGATTTGAACTGACGACCTCCTGATCAGTAATCCAACATCTTAACCCCGGGGCTACCACTGTCCCCTTTGCATTAAAAGAAAGACCTTTGGATTTGTTTCCTTGAATAAAGTTAATTCCCGTTATTGCCGATTAAGCATTTTGTGCCATGAGTTCTTTTAACTGCTGAGATCTTGATTGGTCAGGCAGAGCGTGTTCTTTTTCTATAACAGCACAGCTCAGACTGTCGTTCCAGCTGTAACGTGAACAGTCATGCTGTATAAATGCACTCCTTCCTCTGCGTTATTGTCTCTACAATATGTTCATACTAATGAATCATGTAAACTAAGGCTAATAATAAATGGGTTTTAAAAATCAAGGTGGTGTTTAACAAAAACCCATCACCACATTAACATGTTTTACTCGGGTAGGCATTTATTCCACGTTTGTGGAAGTAGTTGTGCGGGTCAGTGCTTTGTAATTGTCACAGTGGTTTGTAAAGTTCTGATTTCTTGGAAAAATGACAAGCCTGTTTTGTTTTTTTGGTTTTTTTTTCTCTCCACTCTTGAACTTGATAGGAAACCACAAACCCTTCCCTGAAGACGTTCTCGTGACCGAGCTCAAACGAGCACTGGAGACTCCTTCCACAAACGAAATAACAAATCATAGAAAATGTTACCCTATCAACAAATGTGTTTTATTCATCTTTGGAGAGTCCTCTGTAGAATGAGGACTATTAAAAGGTTCGCTTTGGTAAACCGGTGATCCGACACAAATGTCAGAGCGTCTGTTGTCGAAAATCACCACCACCCTCTGACCAGTTGGCCAAGATGTATTTGAATGTAGTTCTTATTTTTTAAATATATATAGCATTTTATTTCTGTGTCAACCCGAAGAAAACGAGACTGCTTTAAACTGCAGGGCCTTCTGTGCACGTTCTGCTTCTGAAGTCTACAATTAAGTTGACTTTGAGTCTTTGTCCCTCTAAGGGCTCATCTAACAAACTTCACTTGAGCTGTCTGAGTAACGGAAGCATCCTCGAGATCGCGATAGGGACTCTCCCAAGGGGGACACGTCACGAGCGTGTTCAAATCAGTGTTGAAACGCCGCACCAGCTGCCTCTGAGAGCACGTTTAGCTCCCTCCGTGGCTTCAAGCGAAGTTTAAACATTAGCCGAGTGATCGGGAAAATTGGCACCGAGTCCCTGCTATTCTCGCAAGCTGCGAGACCCAGAGGACGTTGCCTTAGCTAACATTGACACGGTCTAATTGAGCCAGTGCAGGGCTGTGTACGGGAGAATATTAAGCGTCGAGGTTTAGGGATTTTTTTTTTCTTTTTTTAAGTTGTTGCTAAAAGTTGTCATTTGCAAAACGCACCTGAGGGAAGGCAGAGACGGCCTACTCTCAGTGCCGAGCACGTAGTGTAGATTAAATCAGTATCAAAAGGCAGACGTGATGCACTGCATGATTAACAGTGATTAACTGAATATGGCTGTCTTTCAGAAGTAAATGTCATTGTGTGTTAGTGGCATTTCTCTCAAAAATCTGTGTGTTGCAATAACAGTGAGCACATGCCTTCTGCTGATGTGACGATTTTAGGAGGGATTTCTTAAGCGTGCATGTTTCCTGACAAACTACACTATTCTCTTTTATCTTTCTCTCTCTCTCTCTCTAGATGTGTTAATATTGTTAAACAAAATGTAAAAGAGAAGAATTAATGACGTATGTGTGTACATGTTGCAGTAAGTGACCGTGTTCCTTTTGTCACATTTCCTAACAACACCCTGTATAAATGAGGGGTGAGGGGTGGCTCAAGACTTTTGTACAGTACTGTGTGTCTCTATATCCATGACTTAAGTGAACGGGTGGATTGATCACTGTTCTAGGCATGTGATCTTGAGAGAAGGCAAATGCTTACTGTTTATCCCTGCTTGCTCGTTCTGTCTTTCTCTCATCACGCTGTTCGTCTCTCGGTAGGCTCCCAGCAGTCTACTGGAGGCTTTGGAGCAACACCTGGCCTCTCTGGAGGGCAAGAAGACTAAAGAGTTTTCTGCAGACAGCAGGTACGCCACAGTGCTGAGCGTCAGACATGCCAGGTGCAAGTTTCCTTTTGTGTGTTAATCTCAGATCCGCCATCAGCAACCAAATGTTCAGTGCGATGACATAATTGTAAGACGGCTCTCACCGCTAGGCGTCGATGCACGGTTTGAAGTTTTGAGAAATAATCAGTCTGGTCTCAGACTGTAAAACAATGTGTGTGTGTGTGTGTATATAAAATTATTACATACACAGTGAGTCCTTGGTTTACGACGTCATCGACCTACGGCGTTTCGTGGTTACGTCGGTCGCCATCTCCAATAAATTTATTAAGAGAATCGTAGGAAGAGGCTTTGTTTACATTCGCCATTGATATTTAAATGAATGCGGCGCTCAGGATCGACCTCTCAACCAAACCCGACAGAGTTCATACAAACCCTGAGCACAGACGTACGAACCAATCATAACCGAGTCCTTCACCACGTCACAGCCAATCGGTGCGATTTTTTTCTTTTCGTTACCTGGTTCGAGATCCAGGTGCTGTATTAGGCTGTTTTAACATTATACAATGTTGTACAGTGTGTGAGTCCCAACTAACAGAAGAAAATTCTGTTACATCAAGTCGTAGGATTGGAACTCCGGCGTAAATCAAGGACTGTGTGCATGCGTGTATAATATATATTACGGTTTTATAGTATGGACATATGATTGCTTGCCGAAATCAGGACTAGGTGTGAATTTTCAGCTGCATTATATGAGGAATAAAACACGGCAGACCGAGCAAAACAACATTTTTAAGATTATTTTTGTACAATAGCATGTGCCAAGATGTTTTATTCATCTTATACCACAGCAGTTTGCCAATACTAACACACATTTTTCACTTGCATTATGTATTATTGCAGATGTAAATAGTCATCCCCACAGTAGCATCTTGAAATTAATATGAAAAAAATACAGCCTTTTACCAAAATAAAAATGCTTTGTATTAAAGATTTTCCTATGGTGGAAAGCTCAACGCTATTATCTTGACTGTTACAAGTTGCTCACACTGGAGTCTCCTTCCAAAAATGCTTTAAAAACGACCTATGCGTGATTTTATTTATTAATTATTAATCATGGATTATGCAGAGTGCCTGCAATAAAAGTGCATGTTTATTAGCCATTACCACAGGCACACGTACATGAGAGCGAGTTCATATAAAGCTGTGATTTGTCCTGCAGAAGTCACTACCCTCAGAGAAAATGAATCAACGCTTTCTAGTAAGTCAGAATCAAGTTTAACAGAGTCGTGGTGTAATGCGTTTTATTCAACACCCCCAGAGCATGATGTGAGCAGGAATAGGATTAATCTAGAGGCTCAATTGCAGATTCCTGCATATTATAAGGATCTAACAGCAAGGAGGAGTTCAATCTGATTATGTAGTGCTGTGATTAGCTGAGACTTGAGGCTCTGCTCACGCTGCAGGAGTAATTAAATCTGAATAAATCACCGCTCTTCCTCTAACCACATTTCACCCTAGTCTTCCTCTCTCTCTCTCTCTCTCTCTCTCTCTCTCTCTCTCCCCCTCTCCCTCTCCCCCTCCCTGTGTGTGTGTTTAGGGCCACCACGCTGTCCAGCGCCGTGTCGTCCCTCTCGAACACAGGCATGTCCTTCACCCGTGTGGACGAGAAAGAGAAGCAGCAGGCTCTAGAGGAGGAACAGGCCAGGCTGCAGGCTCTCAAGGTGGGCTACAACCTGACTGTGAGTTACTTGCATTTAGCTCCGTTTGCTGTTCATCTTTTAATTAGTACTGATTTATATTTCAGAAACTCTTTCTACCAAAGGATTTGCTGTCATGGAAACTACACCAGTGTGGGCTCCAAGTAGTTTTTCCCCCTTAGTGACCTTTCAGGAAAAAGTCCGATTGATTTTATAGCGCATTATAAAAAGACCGAACACGAGGAATTGATTTCGGATGTGCTGTGCTTTTCTGGCGTGGCGGTACACCGACTAGGCAGGAAGATCGAGAGGCGGCATTTAGCCATAGCGTCCAGGGAGTTGTGCTCCACCTGCCGAGGGATGAAAGCACCCAGTTGTTTTTATTTACGGTCTGTGTGCCTAGTGTAGGGGGTGACGTGACCAGTATACCGTGCAACACTTGAAGATATTTGTCAACTATTTACCAAGTTTATCAAGTTTACTTCTTTCTTTTTTCCCCCTAAAACCAGCCAGCTCTTCTGTACTATACAAGAGCTACAATCTGGGGAGCAGAAAAAGTAACACGTGCTTCCTAAGAGACCACTAAGTGAGAGCTTTTTTTTAAACTGCTGCTCATGCTACATCACATGGCAATGTAACACACACATGCACGCTAAAAAGGAAAGCTCTATCCGCCCTCTTCCTCTCACACACGCACAATCCTCACAGATGCTTGTGATTGGCTGGCGGCTCTGTGATTGACATGGGGGAGTGAGCATGCCATCCCTCCCTCCCTCTTAGAGAGCTTGGCCAGTTTTGTTCTCTTGGACTCTCAACTACAGATGGCTGTGACCTTGTCAGGATGCACACAGTCAGTGGTGTTGCATTTAAGAAAAAAAAAATAACCTAAGTTGATTAAAACTATTATTTAATGCTTACAAAACTAAATAGTTGACTCTATCTGCAGTGTCTCATAGTATGTTGTGACATCATTTATACATTGTCAGTGGTACAGCCTGGCATATTGCCCGGCACTAGCCTGTTGTGGGAATTGATCTTAAGCACAGACAGTAAAAACACCTAGTTTTATTGTCCTCACCAGTCACAGTCCTGTGGTCATGCCAGTTATTATGCACAGAGGGGAGAAGACCTTTATTGCAATCGATTCTTTATCAAAACCCTAAATCTATAGCTTTCAAATTATTTTTATGGCTTGTATGCAGACAAATGTGCCCTACATACCTTTAATTGGTGTAAATAATTTGTGGTTTAGTATCTAGCATATCCGTTTTATCCCTGCTTTGCCACATCGAACTGTTCAAGCCTGTGTAAGCTAGCAAGCAAAGGAGAACTCGGGAACAGAAGCAGCTTAGCAGCGTAGCTTACTGTGATCATGGAAGAGTTCGGTCGATATCGGTGCACGAAAGGGTATACAGTCCCGTTTCTTCCCACTTGAGCTCTTTTGTTTATTTCTGCTTGAATAGTAATAGCAGTCTGGGCTTGGTTGATGGGGACACGTCAATCATTTACGCTCATTACAATTTTAAGCCGCACTCCTGAGTTCTGGAGTTCAGTCGGTTCATGAGCTGAGATTTCCTCCAACTCCTGTCATGTTGTGCACTTCAGACTTAACTGCATGTGTAATGAAGTTGAATATTTTACACTGTATTCACTGGGATTTTAAGTACGTTTTATGTTAATGCATGTTAATTATGCAGGAGTTGTTCGGGTTGTTTTTTTTGTTTTGTTTTTTTTAAATAGTGGATTATCTTGAAGGGCTTACAGAAAGCAGGACGGAGCACCTCGGTGTACAGCTGCATGGGTGATATTCCAGGACCTAAGAAGAAGACATTCACAGCAGATTTCAATTACCGTTTACATTCATGCTGTTTGCATTCACCACACTTTCGAACAGTGTAGGGCTTTACTACAGTAAGCCTGAATGACATGGGAACTTTGCACCAAGATAAATATATAAACAGTGTAGCTTTCCCCCAATACCTGATTTTAGATCAGATGATGAGGTTGTGGTTAGCTGAAAAACCCTAGTCTAGAAACTTCCGTTACTGATAAGAGAAATGACAAACATGCTCACAGATCAGCGTGTGATAAGAGAAGGCTCAGCACTTCCTTTGGTGTTTTTTCAAACAGCTTTTCCAGCGTCAAAGCCATGCTGCTCGGAAAGCACGGTGTCCTTCACTCAGCTGGGACCACGCGCGCGCACACATTTGTTTACTCCACACGTCCTCGTCACGTCAATGATTAGCCCCAGGCACTGAGAGGAGCGTGAGGTTAGCCAAACTCCTTTTTCTCTGTCGGGAGACTTTGTCGTCCCATATGGAACACACACACACACACACACACACACACACACACACACACACACACACACACAAACTTGCACACAGTAGCCTCAGGACACCTGGAACGTGTCCTGGAATGCACTCTGCATTTAGATAAGCTGGATTTGGAGGCTCGATATAGTACATGGAACTGGGCAAAGCTTCACAGAAGCTGCAACGTTTAAACTAGTCACACACCGATCACCACTGGGATTAGTGCATCATCTATTTATATGCCATTTTTGCAGTAATATATCAAAAGCTTATACTAATTATTTGGGATACTTTCACACTAAGTTTTTACTTGTTATTTTTAGTCATAACTACACGCTTTATGTGCTGATACGAGGGGCCTAGCTGGCCTAGTTTTCTATCTAGACGAGACTTCATATTACTAACGAAGACGGACTAAAGATTGACGTAACTCTGGTGTTGCAGAGACTTCATTGTAGCTTTGGAGGCAAGCACTAAGAAAAGAGAAGTCACTTGCAGTGACGTGACTGCATGCACTTAAAGTGGGACATCATGTACCGATGTCCCAGAAATAAACCAAGTTGCGTTATAAGGACGGAATATTGGTAATGAAATATTTTCTATTCACCATGTCATAAATGTCCTTGTATTCATTCAGCACCCAGGCTATTTGTTACTGGCACCGTCCTTCTCCTCCTCTTCCGTCCCGCTGTCCATGGCCTGATCGAGCTGGAGGTTAAACGACACATGACGTCATGATGTCATTGAGGTCACTTGAACATGGTCTTAGTCACTTATGAGCACGGCTTTGACTTTGAGTGTCGTCCTCCACATTGTGGAGACTTTTTGTAAGCCATATAGGATCCTATAGGTCAAATGGTCTGCTATATTTGGTGCGTGTGGGATCAAAGCAGCTATTCAGTTTGTTTAGTGGCTGGTTCAGGACAGCCTAAAGTCCATCTCTATGATGTATTTCATAGCTAAACAGGGTTAGGTTCTGTGGTCAGTGTTATAATGGGTTTCAGCAAAAGGTGTGGTTGTGTGGTTGTTTTTGTAAGTCTGAATTTTGGGTGGGGTTATCACCTCCGTCATTTATAATGGCTGAAGGATCGTTTCTGTCTTTTGATTGCTTGTCTTTGTGTTCATGTGGCTTTGACTGGTTCGTTCCAGGCTGAATTGATCATTTTCCCTCTGACAACATTCAGCCATTTATTGTGTTTGTGTAAAGAAAATGTGAGGAGGTGTCGCTGAGTCTCCATTTTGATTAGCCCCATGAAGTTTAAAAATAATACTTTACTTGTGTGTGTATATATATATGTGTGTGTGTGTGTGTGTGTGTGTGTGTGTGTGTGTGTGTGTGTGTGTGTGTGTGTGT
>JAQMCW010000001.1:4994375-5007295 GCA_030068335.1 Chrysichthys cranchii
CTCACTTTCTTAGGACCCATGATGAAAATACAGGATACAGGACAAATAAAGTTCCAAAACGGCACAAAGAACACAAAACAGAGCGAGAAATTCTGCGGTGATGCTTACTCAGAGAGCTCGACACGTGATCTGTAGGTCGGCTTGGGCCGGACTGGGACACGGGAACGCGTAATGGCGGTGGGCCGCACGAAACGCGATGAAATCAGCAATGTCATATCACAAAAAACTGTCGTATCCCAAAGCAAAACATAGTCCGACATCAACCTCATATCTCGAAAATGTCATAACCAGGGTCGGTCATAAGTCAAGGTACCACTGTACAGTAATATGAAGAATAATTAAAAAAAAAAAAAATGTTATTCTCAATTACTACACATTTCTGCATATTTAAAAACGATACCATAAGTGTATTTTGTACATGTTTTAAATTTTCAGGTACTATTTTTCCCATAACATCATGTTTTATTCCTCTTATACCACCGTACTGTGCCAGCTCTTACAATTATAATTTATTAATGAACGCTGCAATCTTTTTAATCCCTTAACACCTGCATTTAAAATTGTTCAAAGAATTCAAAAGCCTTTTGGTAGAACAAGCGTTTCGTTTCACGCTATAAAGAAAAGTTCAGCTGTAAATCACTCATTGTGAATATTACACACAATGAAATAAAGGATCAACAGTGTGAACATAATCTGTACATAAATACTGGTATAAAATGTCCAAATGATCAGTGTGAGCGCACAGAAATAAAGCAACTGCATTAATAAAAAAAAAAAAAATACAGTGACACCCAAACGGCAAATAGCGATGGCCAAACTTTATTTTTGCTTCAAATAAACAGCAACAATCCTGAATCGGAGGCGATAGCAGCCAACAGACAAACTCGGAGGCATGGAAGGTAAATTGCAATTCGTACGGCATAAAAAATAATCATATTAAATAATTCCAAAAGTTAAATTACATACTTCAAGAGTAAACAATAAAACAGTAAGCAGTAGTCTCATCAAAATGCTGTATTAAGAATAACCGAAAAAAGCTGAGTCGTCGTTCTGTTTTAGCCCCTTTTTCTTTTCAAAGGTGAAACTGAAATCAAAGGTTTTGTGAGGCTTCCACATCCACAGGCCTCTCCCTAATCCCTGATAACACTCAGTCAGTAGTTTGACACTTGAAAGAGACCAAAAAAAAAAAAAAGGGACACTGGACTTTGATCACGAGTGTATAACAGACAGTGACAACTGTTTGCTGGAGAACACGTTCAGATGTGTGCAAATCGTACAGTCCAGCTTTTCAAAATACTGCGCTGAAATACTATCACACGTTGGCTCACACCGACGACCGAGAGAATACAATTCCTTTATCCTGCATCCCTTTTCCTCTACGTTATGCGTAAATGTTAAACTGAAGCACTTATTCGGCAGTCATCGAGGCCCAGCTTCATCAGGAGGAACCTGAAGGTCAGAGTTCAAGCCTTAGGTATAAATAATAGTGGGAATTGATCTCCATTGCACAGATCATGTAATGTGGAAATGTGTCACACGATTATGAGCTCTAACTCTGACAACAGACACACGGGGGTAACATTCATAGTTTGACAATATATTAATTATTCGTCACACATCTCTTTATACGTTTGCAATAAATAGGGGTACACACGTCATCCTATGTTAAAAACAGTTGAGGATTTTTTTTAATTTAATTTTTTTTTTTTTTTACAACACACCACTTTCAAGTTTGCTTTTTAAAGACCGTTTTTCCTCACTAAAGTGCAAGGCAATGAGATAAAACACTTTATGAAATGTACGACGTTGCATGGGGTTTTTCCCCCTAGATGTTTAAAAAAAAAAAAAAAAAGAAAACAGGAAAAAACCCCAGCTCACTGCAATGTAACCACTGCGGTTTGTCAAGGAACTTGGCACAAATGTACGTCACTATAGCTTGCAGAACAACAGCTCACTTGGCACACGAGCGGCACAAGAGCACTATTTGGCTGACTACTTAATTAAAATAAAAAAACAAAAAACCCTAACAGCGTTTGTTTTTCTGCTCGAGGATCGTGGACGCGAAAGGCATGCAGAAACACCAACTGTCTTTAAATACATCGAGACTGAATGCAGTTCTTACGTTGAATTTTTGACGGCTAATACAAATCCACAATACATTTCAGATGCTTTTTTTTTTTAATTCGCATTTTAAAATTTGTTCTCTTAACGTTGTTCCCATGACTCAAAAGGAGAGTTTTCTGCAAATAGCATCTCTTGGCTTTAAAAGCAGACCGAGAAAAAAAAAAAGAAAGAAAGAAGGAAATGGTTAAAAGAAGCAAGAAAGGAAGGAAGGTCTGTCTCATGCGTGAGAAGAAGAGTACAAGGAAATCATACGGGTCATAGAAACAAATAAAGAAGGCAGAAAAGGATTCTGGGTACTGTCATGTACTCCCAGTGTCTGTTGATCACCAAGGGCACCGGCAGCCAGAGGACGGACAGAGAACGGGACTGGAACGTCGATGCAGTGCAGCGTGATGCCGTGCCTCTCACAGCCGCTCACACACATGCGGTGTGTGACAGTTAGCGCCTCACACTCCTTCTTGGGTGAAAGGCAGCTTCCCATGGCGCGGTGTGTCCGCTACAGCAGACCCTCCAGCTCTTCAATTGCCTGCAGGATCCGTTTCACATGCCCCACCTTTGATATCCCAAGATCCTGAGAGAACAAACAAAAGGTTACGCGAGTGCTCACTGATAAATGTGGCACAGTGCGTTGTTGCCAAGATAGCTGGTTCCACTGCCCGGCTACTAATAATCAACACGGTCTGGAGCAGGGGTGTCGAACATGAGGCCCGATAAAGGTTGCAATCTGATCCCCTAAATGATTTGATCTTACAGACTTCTAGGTCTGTAACTGAATTGTACAACAGACTCCCTGTTGTTCCACTAGGGGGCAAAATAAGGTAATGAACTCAGCCATATATCACATGTATTGCTCAAAATATGCTCTGATGTTAAATAATTCTTCTTTAGCGAGCTAAATATTTGATGTCCACACCATGTCTCCTTCCAAAAAGAGAGATTTACCTGTACCTGTCGAGGAAATGCCAATAAATCACCTTCGATACATCGTGCATGCATCGCTGGTCGACTAAACTCATTTGTGTGATTTTAAAATCAATCAATCAATCAATCAATAAATGGCCCATGATCTCCGGTGCGTTTGACACCCCTGATCTGGACGACAGGCTGTGTCTCAAATCGCATACTTTTTGACTACTGTGTTTAAACTGAGAAATGTAGAACAGCAAAAATAAATAAATACATAAATAAATAAAATGATGGGTTACATTTGCGCACAACTTAACCGCGACTCATGAATACTACTCTGTCCCGTCATGCACTCCAGCAGTGGACGCTTGTAGAAGACGGTGGACATGCGACAGCCATGTTGTTTATGTAACTGGCACTAAATTAGGCCCAGTAACAACATGGTAAGTGGTAGAGACAGTGTTTAATTAGCGATGCTCGTTCTTCATCGGGAATTCAGCGCAGATTCTCTTTGCGCTGTGTTGTGTTTGGGAAATGAATCTTTTGTCTTCTTCACTTAGTCCTAAAGGGTATAAATACTTTTGCATTCATCTATACAATCATATGTCAAGGTATGATTTTCTCGATTCATCCATACAGTGAGAACTGAATCATCGCGCTCCAGTACAGGATTTGAGACCCAGCCAGTGATTTGCGTGAGTGTATATACGTGTTACAGGAGAAGCCGCTGTCTGAGCGCTCGCCGTCCCGCTGTACCTTCAGGTCTTGTCTCTGGAGCTGAGGCAGCTGCCAGCCCTGGATGTCCCGGGCCACAAACCTCTCCCTGTACTCCCCTAAACCCAACGAATCCAGCCACGTGCCCACCTCCTCCGCACCCCATCTCTCCGCTAGCCCCCGAGAAGACACACACACACACACATACGTACATACATATACACAAACAGAGGAATGAAACAGACCCAGTAGCACATAAAGCCTGCACAGACACTGACCAGCATTTCTGGAGTGAAGGTGTGGTGACGGTGATGTGTGGAGCTGAACACATTAAAGGAATTCTCCAGTGTTTTCCCACCTAAACTCTATCATTTTCATCTACAGTAGTTTGCGTTTTCCTCAATCCGATCAAGCATCTGTGGGATGTGCTGGACAAACGATCCAAGGATCGTGCGCCTTACAGGACTAAGAGTGGACGCACTCTTGGAGATCTGTACCACGCCCGAGCATGTTTGACTCTCAAAGTCAACTAGTTCATCTGACTAGTGTGACCATTGTGTACCCTGCTTATATATGGTTCAGTGTACCATCCTCTGGCCTGCTTAAAGGGGTGGACCCTGTGAAGGTCTTGGTGTTAGATACCACAGCACACCTTCGGAGATCTGGTGGAGTCCATGACTCTACGGGTCAGAGCTGGTTTAGCCGCACAAGAGGGCTTGCCGATGGTGTTAATGTTATAGCTGATTGGTCTATATGTAATCCTTCTCATCCCAACACTTTATTTGTTATCTGTTGAATTATTGACTCTCTGAAGGCGTTGATCGGTTTTCTACAACAGCAGCTCGGGCTGTAAACGAGACGATATGTTTACATCGATGCGTTCGTTCGGATATGCTAACACTTGTGTCGTAACGACTGATTCACAGTGACTTCACTGGTAAATCCACTATATGTCCATGGTACAAGACCAGTCTGTCACGGATGATGCACACCAAGAAGGGTTTTATTCCTTAGATTCATGACATCTTCCAGCTTCTCAGTACAGAGAATGATAAAGTTGCATGATAAAGATTAGACACAAAAACACTGGAGTAAGCCTTTAAGCTCACTGTTTCACCAGATTTCAGGCCAAATCAATGTTCACTCCATGAAACGCCTGTGTGGTCCACAAACATACAACCAAATGTGACAGAACCTTTATGAAGCCACAGAGCAAACATGAGGACAGGGTCGTCAGAGTAAGACTGCTGATCTCTTGCCAGGTTTAATCTCGGGTCTAGTGAACTTTAAACACGTACAATTACACAGGGAGCACAAATCAGTCCTCTTACTCTGAGATGCACAAAAAAAACCAGCAATGAAAGTTGATATGTATGAAGAGACCAAAGAACTACGACATTTAAGTTAAGAGATAGCGCGTCCAGGCACGTCCTCTTAACAGACAGAAAGCCAGAAACATCCATTAGTTAGAGAGGGATCGCTATAACGGGTATCCGACCTGAGAGGGAACTGTTGGAGCGCTGCTTATGCAGCTTCTCTCTCTCCTTCTTTACTTTGGGCATGATCTTCAGCTTCATGCTGCTGCTCTTAGCACTCGTACGGGACGAGTCCTATAGACACCACAGTGTGAGAGAGAGAGAGAGAGAGAGAAAACAAACCCAAAGGGTTATTACAGATACAAAAATCTAACCCTAAACCCCTGTACGTCATGTATAAATAGTATAAAGCCTTTATGATCATCTGTGAAAATACTCTATCAATATTTAAGACAAAATGAAACTGAAACCGATGCTTTTTTTTTTTTTATACTCGCTTAACCCTGTAGCACCCCTGGGGTCGTGTTCGACCCAAACTTTTAGTTCACCCTTATAGATGCTCTGGGTTTTCCAGGATTAAAATGGCTGCAACAAGACTATACAGCTGAACACACAGCATATTACTGCTAGAAACAGCTGACAAACTGAAGAGCCGTGTGTGTTATTTATTTATACTGATGTCCAGCCAGACCTCCTCGGAGCAATGCATGCTGGGACAGATCCAGTGGATGTCCTCCAGTTTGATTAACTCGGCACTGAGAGAGTTGAGTGTGGAAAGCAGCTCTTCCTCCTGAGGAGCCTCCAACTGCTACACAAAACGGGCACACACACACACACACACACACACACACACACACACACACACACACATCAGAGTAAGTTTTTCCATCTCAGACAGATTATTCATGCAAGTAAACAAGTCTGAATCCCTGCAGGGAAATAACGGAAAACAGTAAACAGCAAATACGGCACAGACAGATGTCACACTTAAGATATAAAAGCGTTACAGTATTTATAAATAAAGAGGTGCAAAAGCGGCACATAGCCCACACTATCACTGAACACTTCCTACCTGTGAGGAATTCCTAGCTAATTTAAATAAAGACTCTTCTTCACATAAACTCATTTCCTCTATTTTTACAGCAGTCACTCCAAGACACTGACGGATGCTCTGCTAAATTGACATCGGTTTGGATCAGCAATACAGTTTGTGCATCGCAAATTCACCAAAGCTTAGTTTATGCAGCCAAAGACATCTTTGGTTTGAATTAAAATCAGTGCTTTGTGGAGGAATGGGGCAAACTGAATACGCCCGTCAACGGTTCTGATCACGGCGTGTCGTTTCTACCAAAGAAATGCACCCAGATACTCATTTTTATCAGTCAAGCTCCATTTACTCCCATTTATTTCTGCTAACTGTGTGCATGTGTGTGCGTGCGCTTAACGTCAACGTGACGTAACTGGATACAAGGTCGAACAGTGTGCGGCGATTCTGACTCCAGGTAGAAATGAATCCAGCTGAAATTCTCTGTCATCGGAGCGATTTATGGACGTGGACGTGCGGGACGGCAAAGAAAAGGAGAAAGGAAATAAAATGCCTCTCACCAGCAGTTTCCCTTCTAACAGCATTTTAGTCTCCTGCTGCAACACTTTACTGCTGTTGACAATCTCCACAGCGGTGCTGCGACTCAGACACTGCTAAGAGAACACACACACACACACACACACGCGCGCACACACACCTGGGTAAATCCGTCTGTTCAATGTGACCTTTATTCCAAGCTCCTGCTGTTGGACATCACACACACTGAGCAGCTGTACTAACGCAGGGCTCAGAAAGCATTCAGCAGGATCAAAAATGGTCTCCTTTGCTTCCTCACACACATACTGTCACTCAGACGGTGACAGCTCATTAAAGTCTTATTCCCCAAACTCAACTCAAAAACACAGATACTGAGCTACACTGACATAGTCTCTGAACATGGTATCGTTTGGTCTTCTCTAAACACACACAATGCATTATAGGGAATTATTATTAGGGTTAGGGCCCCTATCCTCAACCTTGACCCCTAACCCCTAACACTAGAGTTATGGTTTTACATAGGCCATTTTTTTTGCTTACGTTTCCTCCTCCGTGCTCTACAGTATGGTATTGTGATTATTCAAATGTAAGTATTCAAATTACGCAACACCACAGCAAACCAATTATTAACACTTTAGACAAGGATAACCAGTTTAATGACAACGTGGTTAAAAGAGTAGACCAATCAGTCTAACTGTAATACACTGTAGTCCACGTACGGTACCAGTAACCAGGTGCAGTGTGGCATCAGCTTACAGTGTTCTCTGACGGCTTTTATTAGAAAGAAATATCAGCAGCTGTACCTCGGGGCTGGAGGGTTTAGAAGGAAAGGCCTCGCTGAGGACAGCCGCACTGGCATTGACTGCATGAGCCAACTCCTGTTCCACCACTTTATGGGTCTTAGCCACCTCCCGTATCCTACAAACACAAACACACACACACACACACCCACACACCCACCAACAACATTATGGCTATGCTGTTTTCCCCCCAAAATACGCTCAAGTTTTCACGACCCTAGAATAAATGAAAGGCATAATAACGATTACTCAAACAATGAATAAACTAAAAAGAAAGATGTTAATAATCCTGAGGAACCCTAACTCTAGTGTAAGTTTAACACTAATATTACCCTAACCCTATCTCTTGACCAGCCTTACCAGTTGGCGTTATGGGGTCCATGTCCCTAAAAGGTCACGATCCTTCTGTACAATCATTATAAATCATAACTGCATGCCCACGGACACCCCCCTACCTGTTAATGAGTGAGTCAGCCACCAGGCCGAGTTGCTGCACCTGCGCGCACTCCTCCTCGGTCAGGTATTCCATGGACTGCTGCGAATTGAGACGTGGCCGAGCAGAACGGCAACTGTCATACTTCCTCTTATCCTCCCAGGACTTCAGGGTGCTCTCAAAAGCCTACAGCGCCAACAAACACACCAACACACACCAACACACAAACACTCAGCATGACATGGCTCAGTGCACTTCCCAGCTACACTTCCTTACAGCGCAGCTAGTGTACTTCTACCAAGCTCCCACACATCCTCCTACACATACACACCGCTTGCTTTTCCTGGTAGGAGCTTGAGTAACTATTATTCACTAATCCTAAACTTACACATTAACCCTTCAGCTGAATTCAGCTTGGAGTGCTGAGATTTAACATTCCACACGCAAAGTGACTGAAATATGTACGAAGCAAGTGTTGCAATAATGCTCGTTTAAATTTTGTTTGCACTACTTTACCCGGATGTCCTTGGGCAAAGTATATTTGCAGGCTATTATTAGTAGGCTTGCTATGCAGGCACACTATTGTTCTTCTTAAGTTTTAATCATAATATTATTATTATTTTTCCGTTCACCTGTTTATTCCGCCCCCTACTCCTCCTAGGGCTTTCGAGCTAGAGGCACCGTTCCAACTCGGAGACGTCCGTGCCGATCCAGGCATGATGGCTTGTTCAAATGGTTTCGTTACACCTTATCGTTCGTTTGGTATTCCCCGTTTTCTGCGAAATTCCACGAAAATCTGGCCGTCTCTAGGACCTTGAGGAGTCATTTCTGTGTTTTTCTGCCCAATTCCGTGTCAAATCCGGTGCTCTCTAGGCCCTTGAGGAGTTCTTTAACTTTACATGTTCTCTGAGGAAATGCAGTCTAGTGAACGTTTGTGGCTTTGCGTGGGCTCTTTTTGGTCGCGCAGCTGATGAGCTTTGTGTTGTAGTGTTGTTACATTAAGGGCTAAAATGTCAGCATCGGAAGGAGGCAAAAACACGAACACGGAGCCGTGGGGTGGCTTTCACGCCAACATTATGGTTCAGGTAAGCGAGCTGAGCGGCCACTTCGGGCTTTATGGGTTTCCGAGTCTTAAATGTTCGTCCTCGGATTTATAAAGTCACTTTAATCTGGATATATTTTCAGAAATGAGCTCCGTGTTGTTGTTTAACCATAAACACACTGTTTATCCTTCAAAACCTGCTCCGAGTCTCAAATCGCTCCCTACTCCCTATACATGTGCACTACGTAGGGTGTGAGAAGAGCCTGCATGTTCAGTAGAAAGGCGATTGAGACTCATCCTGTGTCTTGTCTACGTAGTCAGGCTGTTAGCTCGCAGGTTGGCCAACAAGCTGTTGTGTTGATTAGTGTGCTGGCAACATTCGAGCAAGCACACTTTGCATTTTCTCTGCGGAAATGCACTCTAGTTGTTTTGTATTCTTCTTATTTAACGTATGCGTCACAAGTTGATGAGGAACTGCACGCGAAATCTCACGGTACTCGTACAATTCTGCCCCAATCTGTTCATTGTGCTTCCCTAACCTGAAGCTTCTGTTAACTGAAGGTAACAGTATGCAAGTTCTATTTAACTCCAAACTAAAATGTAGAAAATATTTTTGTCCAATAAATAAATAAATAAATAGACAGACAGACAGATAGATAAATAAATAAATAAATAAAAATGAGTCCCGCACACTGACCCGGTCTCTGGTGAGCATCTGAGCACGGTTCTTGTGGATGATCTGGACAATCCCGGGCGGTTGGATCCAGGCCTCTCCGTCCACCTGCACTGGAACACCTTCATCTCCTTTAATAGTGATCTTTACCTGCCTGCACTGTTTCCACACACACGCATACACACACGTCAGGTCACATATATATCACGCAGACACACGCGTTGTAAGAGACATGAGTGATTGTATGTATATATGTGTTTATACCTGCGTGATGCGGTGATGTTGTAGATTAATGACGCGAGACATGGCCATCTGCATGCTGCCGAAGACCGCCACGACCTCCAGCTTCTTATCATCAAACGATGGCGCTCCGAAATTCTGCATCAACGACAGCAAATTTGTTTTGGGAAAAACAACGAAAATACTGACACGCGTGTCCTCCCTCAATGGACCACACCTGTTGACTGCAAATACACCAAACCTTGCTATCCAGACCTAAACCATTTTGGGGAGCAGTATCCATCATTTCCCATTTTGTTCAACTGAAAATTGGGGACTTTTTGGTACTCATTTTGCAAAGCTGTTGTCATTCATGATAGAGAGTCTCTTGGGAAGCATGATAAAAAAACAAACTCAACATGTGTGCTGACGTGAAGGACCACATCCTGGAACGATACTACCATTTAGAAATAATCTAGTTTGATTGTGCATTGTTTTTTCTATGGTGCGAAATAGTGCAGATGTTTACAGGTTGGATATCAGTATGGAAATCAGTATTAACCCTTTGGGACCCAAAGACATGTTCGCAATTTTCGCAACATTTCTTAAATTCACCTATAAAGGCACATTCATATAACATTATTATCCATGCGCTTCGTATCATAATGTTCAGAACAATCGCAGTGCTCGCCCATCGACGACACCGACCCTGTGTAAAGACACTGTTAGCTGTAAACCTGAAAAGCTGAAGTCTGATTTTCTAAAATCATTCTAAAAACTTCAGCAGCTGAATATTTTCTGCTCTGATTTTGACTAAATTAACTGTCCTCCACTGAACTTAACATATTTGTCGCCTCACAACTCTGTATTTAAGTCACGTACAATCTCAGAGAGATCGTATGAAAGATCAAATCAAAAGTGCCGACTCTACAAATTTGGGCAGTGTTTGAACCCTAGTTCTGCTTGCTCTGTGTTATCGCAAAAAGATATTACTAGTGTATATGGCGTGTATGATTTGATGCTGGGGTGCGTTCATCAGCCCCCGAGGGTTAATAACCAAGACAGATATCAGGAAAAATGATATAACTATGTGTGCTGCCTGTTACAATAAACTGGTAGCGACTGCTTAGCTGTGTTCAGGTAAGGGCTAAATTGAGGTTGGAAAAACGTAAATAAATCTCTGCAATTAAGAAACTAATAAGATATGATGCATTGCTTTGCATCGACACCCATTATTACAAAGTGTGCCTTTAAAATAGCATCACAGACCCTACTGTATATTTCTTTTCATCTGCATTTTTCCGAAGGTAAACGTCTTTCCGTTGGCTCAGGCCTTTACGTAACATCACAATAAACGCCACAACAACCCCTTCCAGTATGATGACTCTGCGTTTCCTACTTCTAGCTGTAAATAAGATAAACATGCCCTACTATCGGTTAGAGCAAAGCGACAGAGTCTTATCTATGTATGATCACCGTCACCAAGCTGTCACTTAGAGGAAACCCTTATCGGAGACATCAGCATTCTTCAGCTCTCTCTCTCTCTTCCTTTCACTCTCTCTCTTTCTGACACACACACACACACACACACACACACACACACACTATTAATAATCTTTATGTTTGATCAAAAGCACAGTGACAAATTCCACAGTCTGCTCCGGCCGTGCCAAGATCAAGACTTCTGCTTAATCCACATAATTACCAACAACCGAGATTTCCTCGATTAATTTTTGCTCCCACTTTCCAGATAAACATGGTTAAGACTGAGAGAATGTGCGCAAGGTTGAGACAAGGAGACTCACGTTATCTTCCTTTGTGCCTCCCCAAAAGTTTATGCCCCCTGCATAACTAGGGATGTTGAGCACAGCTAGCCCCTGGAGACTGGGCAAAGACATGGGCACCCCATCACACTGAGAGAGAGAGAGAGAGAGAGAGAGAGAGAGAGAGAGAGAGAGAGAGAGATGGGGAGAGAGAGATTTGTCACTACACAATTAGTAAAAGCTGGCTCAGGACAAGACAAGCAAAATAGAATCCCTTCAAACCCCCGAGCACACAAACACCACACCGCCCACGAGTACCCATGTTTAATCTGCAACTAAAGTGGAACACAGAGCGTTTCCTCATTGTTCAGAGACACTGTGTGAGTAGCCTCACACCCCCACACACCTCCAGTTGCACTCTCTGCTCCAGGTTCTTGTAGGTTTTCTGAACAAGCTCTTTGGTCCCCAGGACGCCGTACCACATCATGTTTTTCGTGCGACTGCTGTTGAGGGTAGAGGGAGACCGAAATCACATCATCAATACACGCTAGGACACAACACAGCATTACACATAATGCTCTATTATCCACGGCCAGCACTGCTAACAAGAAAATCCAATCCAAGAAAGAAAAATCTGTGCATGCCAGGGAATGAGATGGCTCCATTTTCAAAAGATCTGATATGTGTTGCATAATGGTTAGAAAACAGTGTGGGAGAAGTCCAGCAAAGCAGCTACTTAATAACAAGCATCTGCATTTTCGTCCTGACAAAAGAGTCCACAGTCCCACCCACTTCCTTTCTTCTGACTGTGAACACTTGTGAATTTACATTTCAAAATTCACCTAGATAAAGAATTTGGCGCAAAGCCAAAGTAACTGCAGGCAGACGCAAATAAAAGTCTTTCACTTTCAGTGAATTTTATGTCTGTTTAGTCTGGCTGCTACTTAAGCAGACACAACAGAAAAGTAGGTGTCTCTTGTATTGCTGTAATCAGGGATCGGAAACTGAAAAAACTACAGTGATTACACTTTCTACAGATGAAAAATATAACTAGAATTAAGGATAAAATCTAGGCCTCTAACAGGATGCATCACGTTTTCTTTTGAAACATGAGCTAAAATAATGTCTGATTAGCCATTCTGACTAAGATTTAATTAGAAAAATGACTGGAGTCATACGTCAGCACACGTGAAGAATTATTATTTGAATAGTCTCGCAGTAAAAGAAAACAGAGAACACATTTAACTGCCTAAATAATTTCATCTCATATAGACCCCTGCTTACTAACGTGGAGCCTCTAAAGCAGGGGTCCCCAACCTTTTTTGCGCCACGGACCGGTTTAATGTCA
>JAQMCW010000001.1:5046749-5059556 GCA_030068335.1 Chrysichthys cranchii
TCTTATAGCTTCAGTAGCTTTGTGTCTGCGAGTCCTGTGAGATCTCCTCAGCACTCAGCTCCTCCGGTACCGTGAGTATTGCTCCTCTTTCCCGTACGCTTTCCCCATGTTTTCCACTTTGTATTCACAACGCACGAGCTACATTGCCCACGTGAGATTGTACATGACACACTATTGGATGGGAGGCGACCAACCGGAGAGCGCTGTGTTGTGTATCCTGGGGGCTGATTGGCTCAGTGACCGTTCATCATCTCATCTGGTCAGTGCCCGATATAGGATTTTATATGCTGTTAAAATGATGTAGGTTTAAGAGTGTAGAAAGAGTTTAAGAGCATGGGAAGTGTTTATAAGAGTGTGGGAAGGTTAATAAGAGAGTGGGAAGGGTTTATAAAGCCTTAAAATATATATAAATATATAAATATATATAATTAAAATCAAGCGGAAAAGTCAGCTGATTGTGAGGGTGCGCTAGGATTGGCTAGAACACCTGTAAATAGGAAGTGGCCTTATCGGCAGTCAGCACGCATGTGAAGTTTTATAAGTAATTAAAATGACGTGTGTTTAAGAGTGTAGAAAGTGTTTAAGGGCATAGGATGCGTTTATAACAGTGTGGGAAAGGTTAATAAGAGAGTGGAAATGGTTTATAAAGCCTTAAAATATATTTAAATAATAAAAATTAATGTGGCTCGGCAGTATCGCAGTTTGACCTTTCGCGGGGGGTCGGCGGAACGTAACCCCCGCGATAGGCGGGGGATTACTATATTTCTTATGCGGAAACCCGCTTTGGTATACGAGTGCTCAGGATTACAAGCACGTCTCCGAAATGACTAACAGTATGATGCAGCAATGCCCTGAGAACTAAAATGACCTAATATCATACCTTATTTTAATATTACAGCACTGTTTGTAAATGAACATAAGCACATAATCTCACCAGGGCTGGTGTGCAGCGCAAGTCAAAAGCACATGTAAAACACCATGCAGCTCATTAGCTATCCACCTGTGGCAGGCGTAAGCTGCGTTACATGACACAATTTGCTAAGGTCACTCTTAGCATAACCTGTCGTGTGTGTGGAATATGGGAACTGCTGCAGATTAATGAGCAAATGTGTCAGCACAAAACATGATGTTGTCTGAACAAGTGTGTGTGTCCAAATAAGTGCACGGTGTGTGTGTGTGTGTGTGTGTGTGTGTGTGTGTGTGTGTGTGTGTGTACACGACAGTTCTCTCCTAAGCAAGGGAATGCTGTTTCAGCTCTCAGTTCACTGAGGAGGTGCTTTAGCGGAGGTGTGAGAGGCTCTCACTCCCGCAACCCATATAAATCAATTCCACAAACGCACCCCTCTCGAAAACACACACACACAACCCGATACACTCAGATACACACTCGAACAGGACCTCCTCCCACTCTCTCACACTTTCTCTGTCTCTCGCCGTCCATCTTGTCACAACATGCAGCTCTGTCCAGGGCGATGCCGAGCTGCTCTGCCTAATAGCATGCTTAAAAAGCGAAAAAAAAGAAAAGAAAAAGAAAACGCATCCGACTTACAGGGCTGAGTTCGCTAACTATCTAACTAGGATATCTAGGCTTGGTTAGTTAGGTTAATTCACAGATTATGCACTACAGTAACAGCCTCTTGGTGTCATATCAGCTTATACAGTACAGGTAGTCCTCAAGTTACGATGGATATGCGTTCCGCCACAACCACCGTAAGTCGAAAATATCGCATGTCGAACCACTGTGTTGAACCACTTAGCCTAGCTTAGGTATCTCAGCCTATCTTAGCCTAGCTTAGCCCAGCTTAGCCTATCTTACTCAGGAGTCTTTTTCTGTAGGAGACATGCTTTTGAATTAAAATTAAGTTTCGAAGCACAAAAAAAACCCACCGCGGTAATGCACTGTACAGTACACCGATACACAAGTTAACTCCGTGAGTTGCAGGAGAGAGTGAGGCAGCGCGAGGCGAGTGATCCGGGCATCGTCCGCGTACTTCCGGGTGTCGTCCAAAAGTCCACATATGTCATGCGCTGTTACGCTGGCCTGCCAGCGATGCCTGTCTGTGAAATTGTAAATATTTTCTAAATATTTTACAATTTGCAGCACGTCGCAATCGTCGTCGTCGTCGTCGTAACTCGGGGAGCACTTGTACCTTATTTTTATTTACATTTTCGATTCATCATAGGTACTAACTCCAATTCTACCTCGCTATGCATAATATTTAATGACGTGACCATCTTGCATCAAAGTGGTAACGATGCCAGCTATATTTATTACGTTCATTTATTTAACACTTATCCCTGATGAAGACAGAGTGCCCTTAGGAGCATACGCTCCTCCCTCTCTCCCATCACCAACAGGGAATGGCCTCAACGTGGTGCTCTGATTGAAAGCTGCATGATGCAAATGCTCCAGTGATTCCTGAGGTCAAAGGGCAGACGCCTTCATCTCCCAAGGAGCATAACATGATTGGTGCAGCCCTCGCCTGGCCTCCATCATCTCGCTCCCCTGCTCGCCACAGAGATATGAGCGAGGACTGCGCAACCTCTCTTCCACTGTGAACAACAAGTCATTCACACGGGCTCACACAGAAGAATAAGGCAAACAACTTCATCAGCAGATAAGAGCAACTAAACTTTAACTGTACTTAACTACAAAGTGTACAGTTTTTACAGTTCGTACAAGTCATGCAGGTTGTAATGGGACCGATGGGGTATTGAGCAGTATTTATGAGCACCGGGCTACTACAGCAGACGTGTTGACCAAAATCCTTGGTTTTTCAGTGGAGCACTTTGGTAAGTCCTTCTAAATGAAGGCAATGTGCCAACTGATGTAAAATATACAGGAAATACTGTGCATTGAATCAACTGAAATGAGGATTATGTTTAAATAGATGCCTAGATACTCGGGCACTACGGCACAGACTCTGGCTCCAGTTTTCACAAGTTTGGGCGACTTTCATTTCAGCCTCAAAAAGGCTTCAAATTTGCATGATGGGAGTAACCAGTATCATGTTGTCCACTCATATATATGCAGTCATTGCTGTGGAGTGACAGAATATTGCGACAGTGAGTCAAAGTCGCACATGAGCACGACCGACCCAATTTTCCTGGGTTTGCATCTCTTAAATCTCTGGTGAGATTTGTCTTCATTTGCTTGAGTTGTCTGATTTTCTCTCTGCTTTCTCTTCTCCGTTTCAGGCTGCCCTGCTCGGCTCTGTTCTCTCTTTGCTCCAGCCCGCATGGTCCTGTTTAGCCTCAGCCCGCCGGCACGCATTTTAAACAGCGCAGAGAAAACCGCGCAGGGAGAAAGGACGAAATTAAATCAAACGAAACAAGGATTACGTGTCAATAGCTGTCTAGAGGCTTGGAGGAACATCTCTGCTTTCCTGGCTTGGTGCTGGACAGGCCATGCGAGAAGCCTGTGCAAACACATGACACATCAAAGACCCAATAAATATGGTGTGTGTGTGCCTTGTGGTGTGAGTTTCATGTTATTTCAGGCACAAGACGTGGGTACAATTCGCCAACGTGTCGTGTCTCCTCAATAACCTTCACGAACTCACTACTCCTCTATCGACTGTTCGTCTTTCCCCCCATCTTTGTCATGTTCTCTGTTCGTTTCGCCTCGGTTCTCTCATTCTCACGTCATCGCTGCCTCACACATACACACATCAATCCCAGTAATATTCAAATCATAACTGAGGCATTTGAATATCTGCGGTGACTGGCATGCGACTAAAAAAAGGCCAAGTTTCCAAATATAACCCTTCTCTGCATGCGTGGGGAAGTAATGATAAACGATAAGCTGCTTTTTCATGTTGTTTGTATCACAAGATGCAAAGCAGACCTATTTGCCAGTCAAATTTCAATTACGGAGACTGTTGCAGGGTGTGACGAATCAGCAGAGACGATGCCAGGAGCCTCACTCTTTTTCTATTTGTGTTTAATCTGGAAGGAGATACAAGGAAATCTTGTACAAAAACCGTGCGCCAATCAGGCGTTTTATAGTTACCAATAACAATCAATCAATCAATCAATCAATCAATAAATAAATAAAGCAATGGTGTCTTTACATTCTGAAATTCATTTTCTATCCGTTTCTATTTTTCCGTGCCACACTGATGTGATGAGTTTTACTTTTGAAAATGGAGGCTGGCAGGAAACAATGAGTGTGTGTGTGCGTGTGTGTGGGAATATTCTGAATTTAACGCTTACACAATAAAAGTATGCGTCTGGTGTCTAATAATAACACATTCCCGTGATGAAATCAAGGGGAAAAAACCCACCAACGGAAATGTGTCCCCTGCACAACAGCCATGCACAAGCTCAGCTTTAACTGATTGAATTGCAAAACTGAAAACTGAAACTTAAATGTAGAAAATGACAACGTGGTTCAAAAAAAAAAAAAAACAACACAAAAACTGCTCTAAGACGAACTAAACTCAATTGTAAATGAAAAGATAAAGTAATATTTGAAAAAAAAAAATACTCCAGCCCTTTGGCAACAATGTACTTTCCTGCACTCCGAATTAGGAAAAACTGGGTAATGATGAAATGAAGGATGATGTAAGAGATCAGGGCAGGGATGGAAAGAGGAGATCAGGGTTAGAAATCAGAGTCGGAGATCATGGAAGGAGATGGGGTGGGAGTGTGCAGGTGGACTCTGACACGAGGTCAGAATTTCACATTAACTCTGCTGAAAGAGGAAAAAGCCATTTTCACTATGAGCATGTTTCCAGAAAGCATGTAAAAATAAACTCAGCCCGAAACCACACTGTCAAACTGCGTGTCTTTATGTGTCTGGTGTGTGTGTGTGTGTGTGTGTGTGTGTGTGTGTGTATCTGTGTGTGTGTGTTCTCTCCCCCACAGCTTGCTCGGGTCAGCATGAGTGGCTCCTATGCGTGTAATGCTCTCGTTGACCGCCCCCTCAGCCCGCACTATTGCGCAACCACCGTTCTGCGGCAACACACACATATACACATACCCGAACACATGCATACATACACTCACGTATATTAGCAATAATTAAACGATTCTGGTGTAACTCCTGTGTATATCAGCTTCAGTGAAAGAGGCGTGGCCTCCACGCCTGTCAGTGTCAGTATAGAACGCAAGGCCTCTTATAAAATTATTCATTCATCTAAACTAATATGTTAAATATTTAAATATCTTTATTAAACTACATTTAAGCATGTATCAGGTGTGCAGCCTGATGCAACTGTCCTGCTCCCTCCCCACCTCCCACATCAGGATTAATCCTGTAGCAGCACAAGAACCATTAAAATGATAAGGATCGTAAACACAGCTCATTCCCATAACGGTCAGAAATCTCAGCACCACAGTTCCTGATGACCGTAGAAACCTGGACAGGACACACTTATACTATAAGCATTTAGGAAATGAAAAACAAATGAAGGTCCAATTGTCCTACAAACCTGACTAGACCCAAGATTTGACTCTGAGCCGTCTCAAGGTAAACGATAAATGTACCAATCATGACATGCGGTGTAAGAAATGTAGAACAAAATGAAAACGAAATGTAAACAAGAAGACTTTGTGTGTTAGGCTTCTCTGACCCCACTTATCACAAGCACAGATTTACATTTACATTTACATTTTTGGCAGACGCCCTTATCCAGAGCGCCTTATAGAAGTTCTTTAATAATAAATACATCCTGATACCGGGTCAGTAACAATACCATCAGTCTAAAGACTCTGCCGGGGAAGTAATATACAGTTGATCCTCGCATTAATGGACTCCTTGGGGGGAGAGGTTGTCCATTGACTTGAATAGTCCAATGATGTGAAGTGTTTTAGTGTGGGGGGTTAAAATAATGGAAATCCAAGGAGAAACACCACTAAGGTCCATAAAAGTGCTCCCCAAGTACTGTACACATGACAAGCAGCAGAACGACCAACATACATAGGAGTACATTGAGAAAATATTGAGGTGAAAAACACCAAATAATCGATGAAAAAACAGTACAGCTTCACAACGACCACAGCGCAACCGACACTTGTAAGCAACTAGTAGCACGCACGCCACGGCCACCTAGTGGACAATTGCTGAACTACAGGACTCGGTTCACAACACGCGGGATTTTTAAACTTTCGTCCCGGACATTCTGGCTAATGGATTATGTATTCAGACCAGCGGATTTTGTCTGTTGCTTCCGATATCCGTTAATGCGGTGTCCGTAGATGAGAGAATCGACTGTAAGCAGGGCAGGGGGTAACTCGGGGGGTTAAGACATTGGATTACTAATCAGGCGGTTAGGAGTTCAAATCCAAGTGCTGCTAAGCTACCACTGCTGGGCCCTTGAGCAAGGCCCTTAACCTCAAATGCTCAGTTGTATAAAGAAAATAAAAATGTAAGTCGCTCTGGATAAGGGTGTCTGCCAAATAATGGTAATGTAAGAAGAAAAGCACGTAGAAAACACTTTTTAAAAACAAAAAAGTGCTAAAAAGCAAAGTGAGAGTGCTAATGTAAGTACTGTACTTGAAAAGGGGAGAGGTATCAATGTAAGAGGAAGATGAAGGTCTTTAGACGTCAAATGACCAAGGAGTCTGAGGAAAATATGAATAGTTTAAAATAAAGAAGATCAAAATCCAGTTCATGTCAGTTCATAAGGACCCCAATTCTGAACGGGATATAAATTACTAAACTGACAGATCACAGGATGAAAATCTCAGCCGGTAAAAGAAAACTAAACAAAACATAAATTCCTAATGCGAAGTGTGCGATTTGTCCCTCTGATCCAGTGATGGAGAAACACCCATTGCGACAGGCTGCCTGTGGACTAACAAAGATCCTGCAATATCTGTTTCACACAGAGAGTCTTTTCAGGCAAGGGTCTTCTGGGAGGCAGAAATATCAAACTGCTGCACTGGGTGGAAGGGCACTAGGCTTGAAGTGAGCACACTCGGACTTGTAAACGACCTGTGTCCTCCTCTCCTAACCTTTCAATGGGATTTGTAATAGCAATAATTTACTGTGGTAATTGCTATATATTTTCTAAATTCCATTTGGGAAAATTCACCGTAATATAAAACGACTCCATTTAAGGGATCATACTTTGTTGTACTTTTCCTCAACCTCACATCTTACGATAATGAGGCGAGCCTGTGCGTAAGCATGCAAAAACGAAACTGTCAGCTCCGATTGCGCTACAGACAAAGAAAAGAGAGTGAAATTTAAGACAAGGGAGCAGGGATGCGGTGAGTCGATGTGAAGTAAGGCTCCACACACACACACACAATTGATACTGAATGAAACAAAACCCTTATCTCTGCACATCTCTGGGGTTAACACTCCCTCCTGCTCTCTTTCTCTCTCTCTTTTCTTTCTTTTTTGGCTGTATATCACTCTTGTCATCTTTGTACATTCTCTGCTCTGTTTCCGCCACAATTCAAACACACACACACACACACACATACGTCTGTGTGTGTTGGGGGATTGATTTGTGCTTTCATCTCAGGGTGACACAAAATCCCACCCCTCTCTTGTCTGCACCTGCATACTGTGTACTTGTGCTTGTGGTGTCTGCGTGTGTGTGTGTGTGTGTGTGTGTGTGTGTGTGTACGCACGCACATGTGGGCTCCCTTTTTCTCAAACCTCTCAAAATGCACAAAAGGAGTCTAAAAAAAGCAGCGACCGTGGCTCCGGGTGCTCTCTTTCCCTTGTTTTCCACAGAGCTCTCCTCCAAAACTGGGGCGTAAAACCCGAGATCTCGGCTGTGGCTCAGCTCCATAATAAACATCTCAAATCGACTGCGCTTTCTCTAAAGAATGAGATCGGGACCTCGTGAAACACTTCATGATGATCTGCGTTCTGGGAAACAAACGACGCACCGGATATGAGAAGTGCAGTCTGAAAAGCCTGGCCTCGAATACCACCTCAGTCACCTCGTAGAGAAATTCATTTAACCTTCAGATTAGAGAAAACGGCTGGAGCAAAGAGCCTTTCTTACTTCCTTTTCAAAGTCGACACAGGAGCAAACCATTTTGTTTCAAGTGAAAACTCGCCCTTTTGTGTATACAGAACATCGTGGTGCTATAGAAATGCTGCTTTACATAGTTTTTTTTTGCACAGAAATCCTAAAACCAGTTGGTAAATTCCTACATTTTGGGCACGATACATTACAAAATACAATAAAATCACATATCAAAATTTGGGAAATGACAAAGTGGATTTTCTGTCCATTCACAGAAGTAAAGATACCAAACAGTACTTTACCTTGTCACTTGGATGACAAGTGGACGCCACATTAGTGGTCTTTGAGGTCCAAATGGATGTCTTATATTATTTTATTAGGGCAGATACTTAAAGCATACATAAAGGTGCAAATTATGTTCCTTTATGATACCATACCAACAAAAAGTAAAGGTATCATTTAGTGCCTTTATTTCTGAGAGTGTACTTAGTGAAAAATTAAATTAATTCATATTTAACTACAATTCCCGATATCAATACTGAAATCTTGAGTATCAACCAATTTCATCACCCATTTATTCTTTGATAACAACTAAAATTCCCTTTTTTAACTGACACACTAAAATGCAGGGAAAAAATACAGAGCTGAAACACCACCACTACTTACATAAAACCATAAATATTACCCAGAAATTAGTTAGTCTGCAAATATAAGACAATCTGGTCCATAAGTGTTTGTGCAGAGACACAGTCTTTGTGTCCAAATCAACCAAAGTGAATTTGAAATGAACCAAGATGTGATTGTAGTGTAGACTTTCAGCTTTAACTGAAGAGATTTATGAAAAATATCGCATTCACCCTTTTAGGAAATCGGACAGTTCAGTGACCTGCAGTTTTGCAGCAAGTTATGGCCTGTTCCTTTGTGATTTCATAAAAAGGTCTGCAGGTGATTCCAAGTGTTGAATATTGAACTTGGCAGATATTCATGAGAGCTCTCAATATGCTGTCCAGAGAGATGTCACTGCAAGTGAGGAAAGAGAAACTTGGTTATCTGGTGAGGTCCATGGGCTTCAGACTAGAGACAGCAAAGGATTCGCATCCAAACATTAAAAATGATATTTATATTTCTAATTATATTAGTCTGTCTAATTAATTTTCAGCTTGTGAAAATGTACTGAGGCAAAATTATGGAAATTGGGTCACTGTGCAAATACTTATGGACCTGACTGTAAATATAATCATCTATGAAGTATAAATATAGTTTGAAAAAGTCAATCCAAAAGTCAAACAAAAAAATGCCATGAAGTCTTTTCATATGTGAACAGTACCAGATTCCAAACTTTTCCACTTGATAAAAAGGATCAGATCAAATTATTAATTAATTATTAATTATATTATTAATTAAAATCGAATACTGGACCTGTGCCATCTCTACATTTAACCTAAAAATTGTGGTCATTAATTAATTGATTTATTTATTTGAACATTCAGAGTAGCAAATTCATCTTTGAGGGTATTTTGGGGAGGTGGGAGAAAACAAGACAATCCTGAAGAAACCCACAGAATAACATACAAAAAAAAAAAAAAAGTAAGCACAGTAACCTGAGCCCAAGATTGAAACCCAGATCAAGATCAAGTGTTTTCATCGCAATGTTGCCAAATACACAGTTGTTAACATTATTAAACAATTGCTACGTCAAGAAAGCTTGCTAATACATGAGGCACAGATCGAATTTTTAAGCAATGAGATGTGTTTTTGTGTGACCACAGCATGAGAAAAACGATGGTAAGCATATTAATGGACAGGATAACAGGACGCTAGAAGCCAAACAAATTTTATATTCTCATATTTCAGTGGGGTTTTTTCCCTCCCGTTTTAGGAGGCACTGCATATGAGAATGTATGTTACAAATTGTATCCTGTTCCATCGTTAAAAAAAATTTCAAGAAATTATTTTCACTATCCAGGTTTTTTCTTCTTTTTTTTCATTTGTTTTCCCAGGATGAAAAACCTAAACTGGGATCACTGAACATGCAAACAAGCCAGTAGTTCATGCTCCTCTCCGATTATTTTCCTCTAACTAACAGTACCACCCCGGGTTTAGCAGGGGCCATCACAGTGTTGGCTCCTGAGGGACATGTTCGTCAAAAGGCAATTTTCGCCACAGTCACTGTTATAAAAAAAAACATAATTAATTGCAAGCTGTTTGTAACAGGCTATGTGTTCATGTCCCCTGATAGTCTGATGAAAACATGGAGACGGGAGAGTTTCTTACTGAGATTCTTGCCACATTTCTGACACATGTTCTAAAAGGTTATCTGCTTATCCTTTTATATCAAAGACATTTTCTATTCTAGAATTACTTCTATTAGAAAATATTCCACAGTGCATTGGGATGTGTGTCTTCATTACTCCTCTGTTTGATATTTGCCTTAAATCCTGTTCACAGCAAAGACAGAAACCGGGAGACTACAACGAAGAAGCAGCACCTTAAATTACAATGGAAGTAATGAGATCAGGCCGAGTGATAAAAACCCTTATTAAATCTCTAGTAAACTATTAGTGGTGACATTTTTATGAAAATAGGCAGTGTAGTCAGCATATTTACATAGCCATTGTTGCTTAATAGTGCAGAAAGATTACTCATGTGAAGAGAAAAGCCAAAAGATATGTTCCTATAAAGGTCAAGACACAGACGGCAGGTTAGCATCCAACCAACTGCGTCACATAATATACGGTTACGCCACAAAACATCGTTAGGATGTAAAAAGAGACAAGAATGAAATATTTCTTAAAGCCCTGCTTTAGAAATGACTCAATGAGAGAACAATCTAATTCATGAGAAATTAATGACTCTGATACGTGACACACTTAAAAGAAAATACTAATAATGGTTCAGTTATAAGTTGCACACAAGAAGATATCAGTAGGTGTTGATATGACAATATGTGAAGGTGAATCTTTCTAAGTCAACAGTTTAGCCTTAAAATCGTGTCACTACACATCACTAAGTGTGATCTTAGCAATGGTGACTAAGTCGCACATACTGCTGTCAATGAGTTTAATGATGTTATTTCAACTTCTGTGCTGTCTATTTTTAGACTTCTGGGCCATCTTCATGGCAGGTCCATCACCATAAAAAAAGATTGCTGTACATTTGTACAGTGATGTGCAAGCAACTTGGGCTGCCAGTAAAGTACCATAATTAATCTTAGTGTTTCATAATAACATAAAATCCAGCACAGCTCATTTGGGTGATGAAGGGTCTTGCCCAAGCATGACAATTCTGGCATTGGACTCACAAACTTCTGAGATACAGTGGTACCTTGACTTACAAGTGTCCCAACTAACAAGCTTTTCAAGATACGAACTGTCTCTCGGCCAATAGTTTTGCTTTGAGTTGAGAGCTAAAATTCGGGTTACGAGCCAGCTTCAGATACCCCACCGCGAGTTGGCACTAGTTGGTCTGAAGAAAGTAAGTGCAAAGAACAGTGCTGAGAAGAAGAAATAGATGATGTGCATTGAATTAAAGAAAGAAATTATCGAAAAACATGACCAAGGTGTGTGTTTAGTCGACTTGGTGAAGCAGTCTGAGCGTAGCACTTCTACGATCTGCACCACACTGAAGCAGAAGGAGTTGATAAAGCCTATAACGCCAGCCAAGGGCGTTAAAATACTTTTCTTACTTTCAGACTTTATTCAAAAGAAACACCCAGAAAAAGTTACACCTGGGCGTGCGACGGTGCTATTTAATGACACGTGCCTAACTCATATCAGAACCATTCAGAAAGGAAGGATGAAACACACCTCATTGGACAGGTTTTTATCGAAAACCCTTGCAGATGAAAGTGAGGAAAGCGTGGCGAAAAGGGCAAAAATCAGTGAATAAGATTCAGTTCTTCAGTTCAGCCTTTCTCCTCCACCTCCGTCAGCATCTTCAAGTCGTCTGACGTCCAAAGGTAAATGCTCTACATTATACCTAATAACACCAGTTTATTGCAGTACATTCTACTGTATTGTGTTTTATACAATATTCGTTATTTATAAGTACATTTTTCTTATTTAAAAACATGTAACAAAAAAAATTGCAGGTGTTTTGGGGGACGCTCCAGAACGGATTAGTGGCATTTCAATTAATTTCAATGGAGAAAACTGATTTGACATACGAGTAATTTGAGTTACAAGCTCTGTCACGGAACAAATTAAACTCTTAAGTCAAGGCACCACTGTATGTTCAGCATCTGAACGATCACAACACCACTGTGACAAGCTTGCACTGATATAACGCCTTCTAACAGTGCATTAACGCCACTAAAAGACTGCATTGAATCAATGCAAGCTGGTTGCACTAGTTGTGGTGGTTCAGTGGTTAAGGCTTTGTGTCACAAATCGGATGGTCACGAGTTCAAATCCTTGCACTGCCAAGCTACCCTGATTGCTAAGAAAGCAAGACCCTTCAGTTTACTTGCATTTTGCACTGAGCAAATGTGCCATTTATAATATGTAACTTGTATGTATTTTACCATGAATAGGTTTTTACAGTTGCCAGTAAGTTACTCTAAAAATGTACAGCAATTTTTTTTTTACAGTGTATGTAAACCTGTGATCAAAGTGCCACTGAGAAAACATAATCAAAGTAGGTTCCTAGGCAGTCGATTCAAATCTACAGAATGTCAAAAGTATCTCATCAAAAACTGTGTTCTGGGTTAACTCATGTCCAAGTCCACCAACGTTATCACATTACATTATCCCTGAACTATCACATCACGTCAGACTTTATCTTTACACTTTACACTGTCACATCACGTCAGACTTTATCTTTACACTTTACACTGTCACATCACGTCAGACTTTATCTTTACACTTTACACTGT
>JAQMCW010000001.1:5105654-5116274 GCA_030068335.1 Chrysichthys cranchii
TCAATCTGTTTTGAAAAGAAGAGGAGATGCTACACCATGGTAAACATGCCCCTGTCCCAACTATTCTGAGACCTGTAACAAGCATCAAATATGAAATGAGTTCATTTTGTGCATAAAATTGTAAAAATTTCTCAGTTTAAACATTTATGTTATCTATGTTCTGTTGTGAATAAAATATTCACATGGATGGAAACATGACCTCAGTGACCTTAAGCATGATGTTTGCTGCTGCCAAAAATGCCTGGATTGAGTATTTCAGAAACTGCTGATCTACTGGGGTGGCACAGTGGTTAGCACGGTCACCTCACAGCAAGAAGACCCTGGGTTCGATCTCCGGCGTCGACCTTGGTGCCTTTCTGTGTGGTGTTCGCATGCTCTGTCCGTGTGGGTTTCCTCCAAGTACTGCGGTTTCCTCCCACAGTCCAAAGACATGCACAGAGGGGATTAGGCTAATTGTCTACTCTAAATTGCCTGTAGGTGTGAATGGTTGTCTGTCTCTGTGTGTTGGCCTTGTGGTGGATTGGTGACCTGCCCAGGGTGTACCCCACCTCTCGCTGGGATTAGCTCCAGCTTCCCCCTGTGACCGTGAACAGTATTAAGCAGTAGAAGAAGCGAATGAGTGATTGCTGATCTCCTGAGTTTCACACAACCGTCTCTAGAATTTAGACCTAATAGTGAGAAAAAAAAGAAAAAAAAAAACATCCAGTGGTGGAAACACATTGTCAGGAAGGCTACTGTGCCTCAAATAATCACTCATGACAATTGTAGAGAGCACAAAAGCATCTCAGCTGCACAGCACATCAAAACTTCAGTAGCAGAAGACCACATCAGGTTCCCCACCTGCCAGCCAAGAACAGGAATCTGACTCCGGTGGACATAGACTTACCCAAACTGGACAGCTAAAACTTACCTGGAAACCTGGAAAAAATTTCACCTGGAAGATTAAGGTTTCTAACGATATGAGGCAGTTCTAAAGCAGTCTGTACACTGTAAATTTGCCAGATTAAATTGTTTTTACTCGATGCAAGATAACATTCGATCAATCTTTGAAAAGAGTAAAAGTTTCTGTGATTTTGCTCCCACTCCACTAACTCATTATACTCTCAATGCACACTCAAAAAAGAGCAAAGACAACCGTTTTTGAAGAAAACACTGTAACCTTCGGTAATGACTCAGCCATTATTCCTGTGTATGCATGTTCATCCAGACAATTCATATTGAATCATTTCATTTCCACAATATTCCACTGTATGTGATTAGCCTAAATACTAATGCAAACACGATCCTTTAATAAGTGCACACAAGCTGTTGTCTCTGTAAGCAAAATATTGCAGCACCTTCGAGCTGCGCTCCTGCTCTAATGATGTTTTCATGAGAATGCAACTGTATGCATTATTCAAAATGCACATAATAAACAGTGGGGTTTTTCTTCCGAAAGAGAGCGGAGAAAATGAAGCAGAGCTCCCGTTTCGTGCTGCACTGAAATGGATTTACTTTGTTAGTGCTCACCGCAGCCTTCATTCACGCACGCTGAGGCAAACGGAGCATGACGTCAGAGTGACTGAGGGAGTAACAGCAGTCTGAGAGAGAGAAACGAAGCACACAGAAAAGGCAGTCTGTTCGAAACCAAGCTCATTTATAGGGCTATGAGTGGAGTATATGCACTGATATATGCACTAACAGCCTAATCCATCAGGTTCATGCTTGCATGTGTTTAAAAGAGCGTACTCTACTTCCATAACAGCCTTCATTTTCCAGCCATCCGGAAGAACATGGGAGATCATGGGAGTGTTAGCCATGTATAACTGGAACGTAAATGTCATCTCCCTTCTCTCTCTCAGGTCCTGTACGTGCCATACGGCGCCAAGCGGCCCCCACAGCGCTCCATAGCCAAGCGCATTCTACAGGGTGAGGTCACTAGCCTCGGGTTCATGCCCTCACACCACATCCACGGGCAATTTAGGGTAGCCAATCCACCTAACACGCATGTCTTTGGACAGTGGGAGGAAACCGGAGTACCCGGAGGAAACCCACGCGGACACAGGGTGAACATGCAAAGTCCACCCGGGGCTCGAACCCAGGACCTTCTCGCTGTGAGGCTACAGTGCTAACCACTTAGCCACCCCGTAAATGTCATCATCAACAAAAAAGGGTTTAAAAGAGCAGTAGGTTGTTCTCCTGCCTGTAAGGTGAATTGTACAAGGAAAGAAAATAAAGTAAGGGAAATGCTCAGATCTGCATAGGAGGGAAGCCCGTTTATGGCCAACACAAAGACAAATGACCATTCGCATCTGTGGGCAGTTTAGAGTAACCAGTTGAGCTAATTTGTATGTCTTTGGCCCTGGTTCAAACCCAGAACCTTCTTGCTGTGAGGTGACAGAGCTGACCACTGGGCCACCATGTAGGAACTCAAAAAGAAGTAATGGCGCCATTACAAATCCCGTTGTTATAAATGCAGTGGCAATTTGAATAACATTGTGTGGGTGGAAATCGAGAAATAAAAAGCTTATCCGCTCAAATAAATAGCCACGAAAATATTGAGAGCGTTTAAAAAGTGAACCTGTTATTTGAATAGCCGAAGCAGGATCATAAAATTAATCTGTATTGACGGGGCCGTGAAATTTGTTCACAGTTAAAGGGATCCTTGGGTGCAAAAAGTGTGACAATCTCAACAATAAACAACACAGACTTTCTCGTCACTGGATCATACAAAGTAAGTGTGCAAGGCTACTGACAAAATCCAGGGCATGACATACAGGCTGCACAAAAGAGCAGGCTTTATTTATAGATTTCACAATTCCTGAGCACAGTGTGTGCATGGGCTATGTATGCCTGCATCTTATATTTGTATTCTCATCCAAAATATGCTCCTGCAGCCCTCAGTGCCATGTGCGTGTGTGTGTAAGTGCAGCTTTAGTGTTGTGTAACTGTGGAGTCACGTGCATGTTTGAATGTACGGTATAGGAGGTGATGTAATAGGTTTACCCACAGTGCCATGCGGTGAAGATGAATGGAGGAGTGTGAGCGAGGGCGATTGGCGGGAGCTTCATCAATGAACCGGCGCTCAGGCTCATTGTCATTCTGATCAGGTCGTGTGATTCATAACAGCAGCCGCCAGGGAGAAAGCAATAAAACAGCATTCCTGTAGACAGCTCAATGTGAAGTCTCGCTGTCCCTGTCTTCCTCTACCTCTCCTTTCCCTTTCTCTCCCTCTCACTCTCACATATTTCCTTCTCTTTCTCTCTCTCTCTCTCTCTCTCGCACCATTTTGTCTCTTTCTCCCTCCCTGGCTTCTCTGCTCATTCTTTCTCTATCTTCCTCTGTTCATGCCTCTGTCCCTCTTCCACCTTCACTCTTTCTATCTGCATTTTCTCCCACTCACTTTCTCCGACACTCTCCCACTATCTCTTTGTCCTCCGTATCTCTTCCACCCTCCCTCTTTCTTTATCCATGCCTTTCACCTTCTCTTTTGCACCCATGTGTCTCCCACTAGCTACAAAATCTTCACTCTTTAAGAAAATTCTAATCAGTGCATGAGTAATCCCTTAGGAACAAGTAAAGTAACTCGTGTGATTTCTCCTTAAGTGGAATGTCACGGTTTGCACCATTTGAGGGAACCTCATGACTAGGACACTGCCAGTTAAGGTGGAAATCTATACATCCTGGTATGTATGTATACAATCATGAATTAGTTTATTCATTTGAAGGGATTATTTCATTCTAGTCAGGGTCCCCTATCCTGGGAATACTGGCTAAGAGGTGGGAATACACAACGGATGATAAAGCCGGCGCTTGTCAGCATACACACATTCACATCTAGGGGCAATTTAAAGTCACCAACCCACCAACAGACATAGTTTTGGGAGGTGGGGGAAACTGGGCAATGTGGAAGAAACCCATACAGACACAGGGATAATGTGCGAAACTATACACCTAACACAGGCTATGTTCATGTTAATATGTTTATGTTTTAAAACTGCTTTTTCAAATGAAAACAATCTCCACCCAGACGAGCGTTTTAGCTCTGTATCAGAAAACTCCTGTCCATACCAACACCTATGAAGGCAGGGGGGAGCTCAGGGGGTTAAGCCATTGGACTACTGATGGACTACGTTGGACTACTGACTTATAGATTGGAAGGTTGTGAGTTCAAATCCAAGCTGTCACTGTTGGGCCCTTGAGCAAGGCCCTTAACCTCAAATGCTCAGTTGTATAAATGTGATAAATGTAAGTCGCTCTGGAGAAGAGCGTCTACCAAATGACACTAATGTAATGTATGAGAACGTGTATCATGTGACCATTCATGTACACTGGGTATACATGTGCCAGCAGGAACAGATTGGAAGCAGATTGTCTACCCTGCAGTTGCAGATTGCTCAAATAACAGCTCGCCTCCTGCACATGTAGGCAGTTGCAGCAGTATAAAACGCAGAATTGAACTGCTTATTTAACAGCTGCCTGCAAAGACAACAATGTTATCAATGCTTGTAATTCATTATCCATGCTACATTCACCACTGGTAGTAGAGGCTGATCTTGTTTGTTTCCTTCCAGAAACAAATGTAACAGGAGCGTGACGAATCAGAGAGGATACACTGTGACTGGTAAGATCCCATCAGAAAGCCAACCTGAGTGTCTGCGTCATCGTTTCCAAAAGGCTCCGTTTTCCTGCATCCACACTAAAATGCAAACGGGGCAGTGGGAGCTCGAGAGTTAAGATGTGGAACTGCTGATTGGAAGGTATAACTGAGCTGGGCCCTTGAGCAAGGTCCTTAACCCTCAACTGCTCAGTTTTAGAAATGAGCTAAAAGATGTAAGTTGCTCTAGATAAGGGCGCCTGCCAGATGACGTAAATGTAAATATAATGTAAATGCAACTCCGGAGGTTGCCAACTAAAAAGGGCCCAGCAGCTTTCCCGAAACTCTGTTTCAGGGGCTCGAAAATTCCTCACTAGTCTGACCACCAGGCGTCAACACGGCAAAATCGATGTGTTTTAAAACGAACACATATTAGTGTGGACACAGCATAAGAAAGGCACTCACTATACCCTGCTGTGCCACTCTACAGTCTACGCAGCACCCGGAGCTTTAAAAATGCCTTAAGGTTCATCATTGGACCATAACATCCACCTTTTTCCTCAAATAAAAAAAAAAGCAAACAGATGCAGACAAAATGTCTGGAAGAAGTACAGAAAGGTGACAAATCAGCAGCATCACACACAGCACACTGGATACTTAAGCATAATGAGACTAAAGTACCAGTGAGTACCCACAGGGGACAGGCCAGAGATTGGGAGACAAGAGTGTGAGGAACACACACACACACACACACACACACACACACACCCCTGTCCCTTCCTCACCATTCACCAAGGACAATTCAGTCCTCATATGGACACATTACGCTTGAGCCAAGTTGTTGCGTAATAAACCACGGAAGTGGAGTCACCAAGACATAAACAGACGGAGAAAGAGGAAATCAGAGGCAGGAAGCCGAGCAGCTCACTGATGAGGACACGGTGCACCACAGCACGTCTAGACACCTGGAACTCAGAGCAGCATCAGGGACCCGTCCGTGTGTCATTCCTGAGACGTCAGGTGTAACATGTGGAGGTGTGAAACACATCACTGAGAGGGCACCTTGGCTCTGGCAGCGTGTGCGTGTGCATGGGGGGGTATTATTATTATTATTATTATTATTATTATTATTATTATTATTATTATTATCCTGGCTATAACACCCTGTGGGATATTATTATTTTATTATATTATATTATATTTTATTATATTATATTATATTATATTATATATGCTACATATTATAGCAGTACCCTATACTTGGGTCGTTATGAATAAATAAATAAATAAATGAATGAATGAATGAAATGGACTGTGGAATGGTCACGCGCAGAGGGTTGGACTCGTGCCGGGTCGGTGGCGTTTCGTCCATTATGAGTATTGTGTCTGCGTCTGATTCACAAACTCGATCATGACTGTAGTGAAGGCGCTTGACGTCACAGAGGGGGAATCGTGGGCGGGGCGTGCGGAGGGGGGCGGGGCCATATCAAAGGCAGGCGGCGGCGCGGCGCGGCTTCATGCACTGCGAGTGGTGATGCTGCTGCCCGAAGAGCTGCTGGAGCTGCTGCCGAGGTCTCCGCCTGGCCCCCACACACACTGTGGAAACGACCCTGTGGAAGGACCTGAGGATCTGTCTGTGCCCCCGCCGCCTCCCCTGCGTGCTGTGTGTCCTCTCCCTCCATCTGTCCGTGGGGTGAGGAGCGCGCGCTGAGACCAGAGGGAAACACACTGCAGCTTCATGGCACTAAGGTACGATGTGATGCTTCGTCTGTGCGTGCGTGCGTGCGTTCCTCTGGCGTCATCCAGGACCAAGTGCTCGTGAAGGACTCGCGCTTAGAGCGTGATGCTGCAGGCTTGACCTCCCCACAGCCCTTGGCAGTCAGTCGGTTTTCCTGGAGATGTTTGGGTGTGTGGTGGTGTTTGCTTGTTTGTTTTTGTGTTAAGCTCAGCACCGCGTGGGTCACTGGGAAGCAGATTTATGAATGAATGAATGAAGCGCGTGGTGCGGTGCGGTGCGGTGCGGTGTGGTGCGGTGCGGTGCGGCGCGCGCCGTGTGAGCTGGTGGAGGCGCAGTGCACGACGCCTGCTGCTGCTGCTGCTGCTGCTGCACAAGGAGACCCGGGTTATTTTTAGACGATTTCTAAAAATAGACGCCAAGCGAACGGTGCATATCTGAAAGACCTGCTCAAGGTCCTTTGACGCACGTTTTAAGACAAGTGAGCAGGACAGCACGATGTTGACCTCTACATGATGTCATTTCCATGCTGTCTGAGCACGACGTGTTTGCTGGGGAAGGGTGGAGGTCGCTTTGTGTGTCACTGGTGGGTCATGATGGGATGATTTGGATTCTTTCAGTTCACCAGAGCACATGATTCTGACGACGACGCTGATGCAAATAGGAACTGTAGTTCTAGTCTCTCTCTGTCTGTTAACAGGGGACAATTATTTTTGGTCAGATTTGGAGGCTGTCCTAAACAGGTCATTCTGATGTTCTCCTTTTGTCTCTCATTTTCTCTATCCGCCGCACCTCTCTCTCTCTCTGTCTCTCTACCTTTCTTTTTCTCTCTCAGCTATGATTCACTCTCTTGCAGCAGCAATGAGCAACCAACTTCAAAACACCTCCTCTCTGAACCCAGCCGGCGTGTGGAATTTCCAGGACGCACGCAACTCATCGCCCGTGCAGACCGAAGACCTGCAGCCCCTCACTGTTAGCCCTTGGGACATTGCGCTGTGTGTGACAGGGACACTCATTTCCTGTGAGAATGCAATTGTGATCGCCATCCTGTTCTACACGCCCACCCTGCGGGCGCCCATGTTCGTCCTGATAGGGAGCCTGGCTTTCGCGGACCTGCTCGCGGGGCTGGGCTTGATCCTGAACTTTATCTTCATCTATATGTTCAACACGGAGTTTGTGACACTGGTGTCGGTCGGGCTGCTCATCGCTGCATTCTCCGCCTCCGTACTCAACATCCTGGCTATCACAGTGGACCGCTACCTGTCCCTCTACAATGCGCTAACCTACAACACGGAACGCACGGTGACTTTCACCTACGTGATGGTGGTGTTCATTTGGCTGGTGTGCATCACGCTCGGGCTGCTGCCTGTGCTCGGGTGGAACTGTCTCCGGGACGAGGCCCAATGCAGCATTTGTCGCCCGGTCACCAAGAATAACGCCGTGGTCCTTGCAGTGACTTTCCTGCTCGTGTTCGCACTCATGATGCAGCTCTACCTGCAGATCTGTAAGATTGCCTTCCGTCATGCGCAGCAGATTGCCGTGCAGCACCAGTTCATGGCTATTTCCACCACGAAAGGGGTCTCAACGCTTTCTGCCATTCTGTGCACTTTCGCCGCATGCTGGATGCCCTTTGCCATGTATTCAATTGTGGCAGATTCTAGCTACCCAATGATCTACACGTATGCCACAGTGCTGCCAGCGACATGCAACTCGGTCATAAACCCAATCATTTACGCCTTCAGAAACCCAGACATTCAGAAATCCCTGTGGCTAGCCTGCTGCGGATGTGTCCCAGCCAATTTCTCCCAACGGCCAAGGACATCAAGTGACGTATAGGTCAGATCACATATAATTATATCAGCTTTCACTTTCATAGTGGGTGATGGAATTTGAAGACCCCCCCCACAAAAAAAAAAAAACCCACAACAAAACACAAAAGATCAAGAACGACAAAGGAAACCAAAAGTACATATTTTATCATGCTATATGGATATTGGGTAAAATATCTCACAGCTCTTTATTAGATTTGGGGGGATCGATGTCCACTGTAGTAGAAAGCAATGTTTATGGTTTGGAGAATTTTATCATATTTAGCCAGTAGGCAACAAATTTGCACAATACTAATAAAAAAAAACCCAGAATAGTTAGGGTTCAATGAATAGACAAGTCAGAAATTCTGGCACCCTAAACGAACACACCTAGCCATGTATCTCAATCAAATATGGTGCCAAAAGTTGTCTGCTTCTGAATGTCCTTCTTTATTGGTTGGTCACCGTGCAATCAAATGGCCTTCGTATAAAGAATATAAAAAGACATCAAAGGCTCTAGAAATGGAAAGAAAAAAGGTATTTGTGACCAACTTTGCAACTATCTTGACAGAAATGTAATATTTGTGTGTTAAACTTGGTCATCAGTCTAGAATCCATGGCAATGTCTTGGTATGATATAATGTATACATACTGCCATAGATGCAGTACATTTACATGCACTGCCTTCAGCACCATGGACAGCAGCCTGTGCACTGACCAGGCCATTCCCGAAGCCCCATGTTCCTTTATAATGTAGGTGGGGGGAAAAAAACAAAGCTCTATGAGCAACATTCACAGGCACTTTGCAATCTCTCTTCAGTCAAGATGTTCATTTCATAACTGTATTAGGCACAAATAAAGACAGGGCAGGTTGACAGAGCTGCATCCTCAAGCGTTCATAGTTAGGATAGTTAATGATTCTCTAACTCCATCTTTAAATAGATACATGATACAACTAAGCAGTTGAGGGTTAAGGGTCTCACTCAAGGACACAGTAATGGCAGCTCAGTATTTGAACTCACAATCATCCGATCAGCAGCCCAAGCCTTATCCACCGAGCCATGATGTCCCCAATGTAGAACCCTCTCGGAAAAGGGAAAGAGTATACTGCAGTGTTTCATACTGAATCTGTGAGGCTTTCCCCAGAGGGACATTCGGAGGAGATTCTCGACTTAATCTACTTTCCAAGAGTGCAGAGCATGTTACTGAATAAAATCTTTAATTGCAAATTCGATAAAACCTAGCAGATACCATCAGAGCAGAATGAATAAGCGACTTCATTCAGCCAAATAATATTTCTAGAATTGGACCTGAAAAGTGGACTTAGATTAGATTGACTCAACAAGCAAAGACCTTCTCTAGTCTAATCCAGACTAACTCAAAAGAAGCTACTCACGCGCTTAAACCTGCTCTGTCTTTTTAACTTAAATCTTTTAGAGTAACTGATTTCCCCATGAGTTTACGATTATGCACTGAATTTGACACCAAGATTACATTCTGTGCTACAGTGTAGATCATCAATAAATAAGACAAATAGCCTATGAAACCATGGGAACTCTGATACGCACAAAACACGAGCTTAGTGTAGATCTAAATATATTAATAGCTTTTATCAGTATCAGGTAACTGGGGCAGCAGGCGGTGGACTGAATGTTCCTGAATTGAGGTTAATGAAAATGGACCACGCGCTGTCGTTCAGAACTGCGATTGTGTCTTAAATCCACCCAAAACTGCATATGTAGTAGACTCACCAGAGATTCAGCCATTTAAAACGATGTCCCATGTTCTAAAAAAAAAAAAAAAAAAAATCTACGACCCTGGAACATTCATCCCTTCAAGCGTCACATGTCCTTCAACACATATGGGACTCACAGCTGCACTAACCAATCCCAGATTACACTACTGAATACACGGGGAAAAAACTCACGATGGTCGTGGAGTCATTCATATGTATAAATTATTAATAGATCATACACATTTGTATTGTGCATTTTATCTTTTGATGTTTTTGTTTGTTTTATTTTTCAAAAAGTGAAGTGTACACTTTGTTGTCAACCAATTGCATGGAAATAGGTGTAACAACATTTCATTCTGGAAAAAGTGGTGGGGGAAAAAAAAAGCTGTAATCCTTTTCACCGCGTTGTCTAAAATGTATGATTGTGTTTTGGGCCTTATTTTATTATTAACTGCAATAATCTATCAATGTGCACTATCCATTGATAACGCTAATCTCAAGGAGGCCATCGACAGAGCTAATTCAACATTGAACTGACCATGAACAGAGCTAATTTAACTTTAAACAGAGCAAATTTAACCTCGAACGTACCCTGAACAGAGCTAATTTAAACTTGATGCTTAAACAGGTCAAACAGGTCACAGAACTAAAAGTTCTGCTCTTAAAAATCAGAGCTAGGAAAGTTTTGGGGTCTGAAGTTTGGTGGAGGCCCTGAACACGAACACACACACACACACACACACACACACACACACACACACACACA
>JAQMCW010000001.1:5125299-5141556 GCA_030068335.1 Chrysichthys cranchii
TGGTGGGAGGAGGAAGAGATTGTCGGAGGAGGTTTGTTTACATGACGAACGTCGCCCTCTATCGCCAACTGAACACTAGCTATACACTTACAGAACATCGCTAAATTTATTCTACACTTTACGTATCGCTAAACTTCTGCTACACTTTAGTGCTAAACTTAACTTAATGGTAGAATTACTCCGCCCGTACTCCTTGTACAAGTCCATGATGCACACACCTTGAGCGTGTTTTTCAGTGATTTCCCGCTTTATATCTAAGGTAAGTGGCCTCTTCCTCTTCTCAGCACCAGCCTTGCTACTCACTTTCTTAGGACCATGACGAAAATACAGGGTACAGGACAAATAAAGTTCCAAAACGGCATAAAGAACACAAAACGAAGTGAGAAATGCTGCGGTGATGCTTACTCAGCGAGCTTGACACGTGATCCGTAAGTCGGCTTGGGGCAGACTGGGACTGCGTAATGCCGGCGGGGCCGCACGAAATGTGATGAAATCGCCAATGTCGGATTACAAAGCAAAAACTAGCCCGACGTCAATCTCGTATCTCGGAAATGTCGTAACCTAGGTCAGTCGTAAGACAGTGTACCACTGTAATTCAAAAAACACTACAGACACCTGGCGGCCTCTTTACGTTCTTGTACACACTTGGAAAGGAAAGGGTAAGGGGGAGGTTAAATCCTACGTATTGGACCTTTAAACATGTATGCATATTAAAAGCTCCACTCTACAGACATAGTGATAAAATAAGTAAGTGTTTCTCAAGCTTTTTGCTGGCTTTATCTGTAAAATAAAGTCCACAAACAACCTCACTATGGATATCTTTCATGAATGGTATTAAAATCTGTCAAATACTATTTAATTTAGCCAAAGAGCTTCAGATATTCCTGAATTTTCCACTGACTTTGGTGCCTGGACCCCTAAATATAATAAATTTGATCATGTGGGTTGCACTCCATCGTTCGTAACAAAATAATGAAACGTGTGAGAACCACTACATTAAGACACCCAGAGGAGGACATGATTGGGATGTTCTTGCATGTTGTACTGAGTTTACCTTGTAGACACCAGGTAGTTGTGCACACGCAGGACAAAAACAAACCTCAGCGGGCAACATTGCTTCACCTCTAGATGTAACTCACACACACGGGCTGCGTTCCGCTCAGAACTGATGATGGCGATTCCCGCCTCCCTCTGGAGACTTCACAACTGTGAAGCGTCCCATCATGAGTGCTAAAGCAATGGCCTTTTGTGATAGCTTTTATAAAGATTAGCCGCTGTTTTGCGTCCCACATTTATGTATGCCAGGTGATGTAAGTGAAGTAAGCAACAAAACCCTCACTGTGCCACTAGTTTCATTCAGTTTTACACTTTTGACCTGATTTTGTATATTTGCAGAGGCAAGCACATGAGCATTGGGATTTTCCTTCAGGTACTGATAAACCACTCAAACAAAGGTAAAAGAGCTCGTTTACTGCAGCACTGTTTTACTGAGCTTGCTTATACTTTAATAGGGTAATGAAAGTGACCGGTCAGAAACCCTGTAGGCTACACACAGGGAACGAGTGAATGAGCCACAAACATTTCAGTGTCAGTGCTCAGTCTTCACCACCAAACCAGAGCAGACCAAACATTTAACCAAACAGTGGAGATAGCCAATCATCTGATGAGTTACAGACTGCCTTCATCTCCATCATCATCACTCTGATGCACATGGCCGCGTTCCCTTTGACCCGGAAGTCACGTTTCAGCGCTGGGAATGACATCACGTCCGACTGAACCGCATTCCATTTGGACAAGTCGGAAAACCAAGATGGACGCCTCCAAGAAAACCGCGATTGTCCTTACTCTTTCGTCTTTTGCGGGGTTTTATCGCGAGTCTAATCAAAACATGTCCCTAATAACCCGATCTCACACAATTAAGCAAAACGTTCAAACTGGAATTTCAACTTTCCTTTAAATATTTCACAGGGTGGGGGAGCCAGGTTCACTCACTCCAGGGTAGCCATTAGATATTAATTATCAACAACACCTGAAAACAACACGGTATTTAGTGCATTAAAACACCATATCAACATGAGCACAGATACAACCTGGACAGTGCTGTGTGTACGACTGATTAAATGACACAAAATACACAGAAGTTCAAAATAAATAATATAAAACTACAGTTTTCGGGGGGGTCCGCCATGTTGGATTTTTAACTCGGGTTGGTGAGGAGCTCCTGACTTTCCAAGTCGGACATCCGACTTCATGGGGTGTTGCAGTTCACATTGCTGACTCGGAACTCGGATATCCCGACTTCCGAGGACAAATGGAAGGCGGCATTTATCTGCTTTGCATGCTTGTTAGAGGGCTACTTACTAAACCCTCCTGTGTTTAAACACAAGGCTGCGGCTCGAGCCTTTACCCTACTGAAGTGCCCTAAGTAGGGATCATCACTTCAGAGAGAGAGAGAGAGACTTATTCTTTATTTTATTTCATTTATATATCTATTTAATCCTATCCTATTTTTATTGTATTTTATTTTCCAGTATATTTCACTTTATCTATATTTCACTTTACTACACTTGCACTTAATAATAATAATAATAATAATAATAATATTATTATTATTATTATTATTATTATTATTATTATTATTATTATTATTACTACCCTTTTCTCCTGTTTTAGTTTTTATTTTATTGTTAAAAAATGTAATCGTTTCACTTCAATGCCTTGCCAATACTGTAAGTGCTCAGGGTCATGCCAATAAAGCTCTTTGAACTGAATTAGAGAGAGAGAGAGAGAGGGAGAGAGAGAGAGAGAGAGAGAGAGATAGCGCCACCTGCTGTCTCTCTCTCTCTCTCTCTCTCTCTCTCAGACACACACACACACACACACACTGATTTTGTGCAGTTCGTTGTGCTCCAATTCATTCATTCAGGGTCATAACTGACTGTCCATCATTATGAATTCCGGGGAAAGTTTTTGTCCTCGCAAAGGCTAAAAGCCAGGACACGCGCACACAGATGCCTGCGCGCGCGCCCGCCCGCCCTCGCGAGCACCCGCCCACGCGCGCGCAGTATCGATGACTCACCGGGCGCGAGATCCTCCTACGCTCGCTAAAGAGACGAGCGCGCGTGAGCGGGGCGACAGCTGGCTCCGTGCCAAAGCGCGTTGCCCCCCGTGAGCAGGTCAGAGCGCGGTGTAAAGCCACAGCCTGTGTCCTGCTCCTGTACTCTGTGTTTACCTGAATCAGGGCTTTGCCGCATTATCTCGTTGACAGTTCGACCTGTGGCTGAATCTGAAGCTCCTGACAGTCAGCCATGTTGTGGGTGAAATGACCTGTCAGCACCTGACCAGACCTGGCAGAATCCCTAATGCTCATAAGAGTCCCTGAAGCGGACCTGTAGGAGAGCGTCACAGCTTCAGGGACTCAGCGCACAGGGGTGGCTGCCTTTAATGGGGTCTTTCCCCGAGAAACCGTTTAATACTTGCGCTTTTTGAAATACGACAGGTCACTCCGAGTTGCATATGCATGCTGCACGTGAAAAGGTGAAAATACCCCCATATTGTCTGCATTAGACATAGAAAGAATATAGACGGAAAAACGAGCGAATCAGAAAAAGCCCGACAAACTTACGTCACTTCGAAAATTAGTATTCATGGCCTCACCCACCTTGGCTTGGGACTGGTTTTGATTTTGCATCCAGGAGAGAGCAGAGCCCATCTCGGCAGGTAGAAACTAACTACTGAGAGTAGGGGAGCTAACAGCAAGTTGAAAACATGGCAGAACATGTTCGTATCTGTGTTATTTGTAGCAATAACACATCAATGTTGCATGTCTTGCCCAAGGACAAAGAACTGAGGAAGAAATGGTTGGAATTTGTCTTTGGAACACCACCAGTGAAGTATAAGGCTTCATTAGTTCTGTGTTCGAATCATTTCGACCACAGCGACTTTTACAGTTTCGGTGCCTACAGTAGTGCTTCTGCATCGAGGTTGTTCTTAAAACCTGGATCTGTACCGTCACGACGATCGACCACCAGCACACAGGCTGCAAGTAAAAAATAAACTTTTCCACCCAAGGTTTCCCTCACTGGAGGGCGTGTCGCAGTGCTGCTAGCCAATCAGAGGTGAGACATTTGCATGTCATGAATATTCATGAGTAAGAGCCAAAATCCTGTCGTTCTTCCCTCACCCACTATTCCACCAAATTAGAACAGCCTGAAACAGGAGCACCAGAGCATTTTTTCACCAAAACCAACTCACAGGGCATTCATTCATACCACTGCAAAATTAATGAAAAACAATGCAATGACACCTTTAAAACTAGGGCGACAAATACAAGAAGTTTTTGATTCTCAAGGCATTGATTTGGGCAGCAGGGTGGTGGTGGCTAGCCCTGTCGCCTCACAGCAAGAAGGTCCTGGGTTCGAGCCCGGGGTCGACCTGGGTGCCTTTCTGTGTGGAGTTTGCATGTTCTCCCATGTTCGTGTGGGTTTCCTCCAGGTACTCTGGTTTCCTCCCACAGTCCAAAGACATGCACAGAGGGGATTAGGCTAACTGGCTACTCTAAATTGCCCGCAGGTGTGAATGTGAGTGTGAATGGTCATCTGTCTCTGCGTGTTGACCCTGCAGTGTATTGGTGACCTGCCCAGGGTGTATCCCACCTCTCACCTGAAGTCAGCAGGGATTGCCTCCAGCTTCCCCCCCGCAACCCTGAACAGGATTAAGTGGCAGAAGATGAGTGAGTGATTGATTTGATATTTGATAACTGATGATAACTGCTATGATATGATTCAATTCAGTGCCCTCTGATTAGTATGTGACTAATCTGAGGTAGATTTAAAATTATTTCATGAACACTATTCACTCTAAAACACTGCTTTTGGGTGAATTTTTTTCCCTCATGCCAACGGATGCCAAAGTGGTTTAAAAGTAAAAATTTAGACTGGAATTATTTCAACCATCTGCTTTTTTGCAGGTATCACACATCATTAGCTCTTCGTTAGCCGACTCGGTGCCATCCGTATATCCTGCCTGCCTCTGAGACGCGCTCGCACACACCATTTGGATTTGAGGACTCGAGAGAAAGAAATGAATTTAATCAGTTCTGCTGTCTGTTTATGCTTGTGCCACTTCACTGTGATTCAACTCTAATTACTCCATATGCCGCTGGGGAGTCCTACAGAGGCGCATCCCATCAGCCCCTGCAGGTCTTCTCGAAAACCAGCAGCCACAAAGCAAAGTGTGAGCACCAGCATTTCTAATTAGTCAGCTGAAGGAGGCAATGAAACAAAATGCAGGAAGGTTACGAGTGTGACAGCAGCGTATGACGGTCAAGGAAGTGCGACATGCGTCAGAGGATCACTCAGATCAGGAACTGACGAAGAGAAATATGAAACGTGGGAGGAGTAGTCATCCCTGCCATAGGCAGCACATATAGTTGCTTTGTGTAGCAACTTCCTGAGATGGATGAAGCTCCAACTACGAAACAAGGTTTTCATTTTACTTGTCTGTTGCACTGCAGTTTCAGTCTTTATTTTCCTCAGCCATTAATGGAAAGAGACCACCACAAGACCACAGATACTAAAAACACTATAAGGCCAAAATTTGTGAACACTTGACCATCACACTCTCCTTTGGGGCTTCTCCAAACCTGCCACCAAGCTGTCTGGAATGTCTTTGTATGCTGTAGTATTACAATTTCCCTTTATTGGAATGAACCTGTTCCAGCCTTATAATGCCCCTGTGCACAAAGCGAGCTCCATGAAGACCCCATGGCTTGCCAAGGTTGGTACTGAAGAACTCAAGTGTCCTGCACAGAGCTCTGTTGTCAACCTCACTGAACACCTTTGGGATGTACTGGAACGCCAGACCTCCTCATCCAACATCAGTTCCTGACATCACTAATGCTCTTGGGGCTAAATGAACACACACTCCCCCAGCCACGCTGCAAAATCTAGTGGAAAGCAATGCCCATTGTTTTGGAAAGGGAACATATAGGTATGATGGTCTGGTTTCCACATGCTTTAGCCCTATGAGGGATTTTTTGAATGGTGTACTGTCCTCAACACGGACACGTCCCCCTCCTCACTGGCCGATGGCACGTTTAAGAAACCCCAACAGGACGTACTGTTATAGTAAAATGATCAATAACAAGGTGGTGCCATTCTGAAATGACCAAACTGTCACCAAATAATACATAGATTTTTTTATACTCCACTGTTTATATGATGCTACAGAGGAAGTACTGTTGAATTCTCCTATCTGATTGGTCACAAGGTGTGGGTTAATGAAATTAAAATGATAAGTGTACATTAATCATGCTTGTTCTAATGTTTTTGTTTCTATAGTGACAGCTCATTCACAGGGACTTGCCGGGTGGACAGTCAGTTTGGAATCAAGAGAGGACGACGATGGACACGCTCAAATCAAAGACGAGTTCCTAAAGCCCAGTTGGATAGAATGAGTCTTGGATCGAAATTTTTTCTCAGTGATGTGTGTAAAAGCGGCTGAGGATTGAACAGGAAAAAAACCCACCCTTTGTTGAGCAGTCACAGTACGTTCTCTTGTCAGCTTGAAAAGAAGCGTCTCAGGGGAGGGACGGAGAGAGGAAAGAAGAACTGGCATTTGTGACTGTAATTCAGCTTGAATAAACAAACACCATTCAAATTATAGAGAGCTCATGCACTTGGGGGAGTGTGGGATCACTGTTCAGCGCTCGCTGCAATGTGTATAGCGTGTGTGAGCGTGTGTCCGCTGGTAGAAGCAATCTGGTTTAAAAAAACAAAACAAAACAAAAACAGTGATGCTTTGGAAACCTGAATGAAATTAAAATGCAGGTTGCAATCACTTTAAAGTCACAATTTTAAATCTGCACATAAATAAATAAATAAACAAACAAACAAATAAATAAATATATGCCAGCGCTCTTTCAATGTCACTATTTAAAATGTCTAGAGAGACACACAAATGCTGCTGTTTACTAGAATAACCGATTACATGAGTTATCACATGACTGTGTGTAAGCAACACTAACCACACTGGTGTTTCTAGCAGTGGGCTTTTATTGGCCATTGGGACATGCATGTATTGGCCTACAGCTTCTTCTTAAACACACACACACACACACACTGAATGCTTGCTTTCTTTTACATAGACACTCTGATTTCTTACTCGGATTACTTCACAGACAGGTTTAGGGAAATTTTATATGACATTATATAAAACAAACAGTATAAATCAGACATATAGATCATATTCCCAAACCTTTAAAGCCTGGCACTTCCTTTCTGTACACCTATCAGTGGCACAAATAAGCTTTTCAATAATAATAATAAAAAAAGCTAAAACCTTTAAGTGCTTTTACTTGAGACAAATTAGTGGCACACAAGTAGATGGAAATAATAAAAGACCATAGAGGAAATAAAACTCTTCAAGATCATTCCTTATATATAAAGCTATAAGACTAATTTGGACTTATTTTTGGGAGTCTGGAGGGAGACCTATTTAATCAAACTGTCTTTAATCAATCCTTCTTTCTTCTTATGTTACTCGTGACAGTGGAACCCATAACACCTGTCAGGATCAAGGGAGATTATATGAACCCGCACCGCAAATTCACTGCAAATCTACTGAAGTTATTCTGCATTTTTTTAAAACAAAACATCAAAAACTTCAGACTTATTCCATTCTAAATCAAATATGCTACATGTGTATCTCAGAAAATATGTGAGATTTTAAATTAAGAAAGGTGTAATCCAGATTAATGTCTTCATGATAAATTATATCATATCCTTTGCTTTGCTGGTATGAAGAAAGATAATTATATTATTACATCTTCCTACAGGAACACGGTAAAATATACCATATATATGTTTACATCCTTCATATTGCTGAACTGGCACTTCACACAGTGTGTAGTGGGAATAGGTGAGATTTGAACCAAGTACATTTATGCCATTATGTGTCCAGGCTTGTGCTTCCAACCATCTAACGTCCATGGACTTCTGGCTAACAGCTGCCCCTTCTACAATCCTGACAAATGAGCAAGTTAAAAAAAGTGATGGAGAATGAGAAAGAAAGTGAGTGTGAGAAGCTGTGAACTTGGCAGATGGCAGGAACACATGGAGCATGATTTATAGCGAAAGAGTCATAGTGCGTGGGCTTCATCCTGCTGGACAAAAAAAACTCAAAAAACCCAACAACCATGAATAATCTTTTTCATCCAGAGCAGGGACTAGTTACCAGCTGGAAATAAATTAAAGATTTGAAAAAGTTCAAATGTGACAATTTATGCAATTTACAGCTCATACGTCATTGACGTCATTGTTCATAAGTGCTACCAGCACCCGTTAGGTGACAACAGGATAGCTGCATTTGATATTTTATTCTTGAAATCAGCTACTAGAGGTGTTGGATCATGTTTAATCCCATTTCCGAAGGAATTCTGACCACAGTTATTATTGTTACTTGTACCTGCCTCAACCCTTTCTAATGAATTTGCTTCAATTTCCAAAATATAATCAAAGTACCAATTCTAAACCGAATGAAGCATTTTACAGAAGATGAATGAACGTGCTACACACAAGCAACCTGCCACATCCAGTACATCCCCATATTAATGAACACAGCCTTCCTTCGTTCTGCAAGCTTCGTATCTGACTGCCTGTCACTGTCTTGCAATTTTTGTGCCGGCTCCAGTGGGACTGCTAACAGCTACATACACTACACCACAGAGGGATCATTTAGCCACAAACGCAGTACACGGGAATAAATAAGTGATGCTGTACACTTGCAAATAAAGATATATAATGGACACCGATTTTTCAGTAAATGTGATTTTAAAGTCTATTCAGGCTGGAACTAATGATAAACATTGTCATTTTTTAACAGCAGTGGCTAGCATTAACTTAGTTTTGTTTTTACTTTCTGTAGGCTCTGTAATGCTTTAACCACTTGACCTGGAGCTCACCCAAACTCAATGCTGTCCAAAACAGTTTAGACTCTAGAGAGCTGTCCTGTCTGAATCTTCACATTCAATGGTAGAAACATTTTTAACAATACTGTTAGACCTATTTAAGTCATACTCAAACTATTTAAAAGTGATAACTTTTTTTTGTCTAATATGGATTCCCAAAAACAGCCATATTTGGCTTGTGAGTCAACAGGTATTAAAAAAAAGGAAAAAAAAGAAAATTCATTTCGCCTGTGCTGCAATTTTGTGCTTATATATTATGTGCCTAGCCATCTCTCGGAACACCTGCCTCGAATATGAAATAAACTTTTAAACTGCAATTTATAAACCTATAAACATGCAAAACCTGGACTATCTGTTAGTGTGAGAGCTGTCATGTGCAGCGTTAAGTGTCTCCAGCCTCTGCTCTCTGGGGACACAGAATTGGGACTTCAGTCAGGCTTTTAAAAAAGTGGCCCTCAGCAGAATTACTTGTGCTCTTCTGAACATCTCATCTCTGTTTGCCTTATCTCATCTGGCATCCTGCTCTCTCCTTCAATCAGACCACTCGTTTTCGTCCAGCTCAGAGTCCTCATCAGATTCGCTATACTCCACAGCGATGCGGCGTGACAGAATTGTGGCTACGTCGTTGCCCACAGGCTCCTTCTTAGCCTCCTGCTCCCTCTGCTCCTGTACTTTCCTCAACTGGATTCCTGAGGGTGTGGGAAAAAAAGAGATGTAGATAAACCAGTTGTATACTGTATACCAAATATCACGTTATAAGTTTTACTCTAAAACAGCCAGACAGAGATTAGAAATATAATGATCCAGCCATCTGTGACCAGAAGCCAAAAGAGCAAAATTTGCTGTGCTCTCTGGGTCGGAGGTGAGCCATATTTTCTTTACCTTGTCAATCATGGCACCACTAGCCAATCAGGGCCATTTTTGAGCTCATGTATGTGGAAGAGGGTAGATGGCACTGTCCTATGAGTGTGTTATGCTGCCTGTCATGGAGTATGAGCAGTAGGTTGAAAAGATGCGACTGACTGGCTTCATGGCAAATACAAAAAAGTAAGGTGTAATGATCAGGGACTCTCCACCCACGCCCTAGAGTACATCTTGACTATATTTGATAAATTGGTGATTTCTTATCAATTTGATTTCCAAACAGAAACGAGCAAGACTCCTGGGACTGAGAACTGCAAAACTGAATCACTGCAAAGAATTTGCGTAAAGCCTTCTTACATTCAAGTCACAAGTTTCTCTCGGTCTGTCTCTCACCTCGGCGTATGGCAGCTAGCAGGTCACTCCTTGCGTCGCTCATGGGCACCAGGGGTACCTGAGCCTTCCTGGGGGCCACCGTCTCAGCAGGGGCTGGGGGCAGGCTGTGTGCGAGTGGGTGCGTGTATGTCGGGGGTCCGGATGGAGGTGGTGGAGGAGCTGTGGGAGGAGAAGAGCCATAGGGGCGGGACAGGGAGGCCATGGTGCTGGCGGGAAGGGAGGAGGAAGATGAGGAGGAGGGAGCAGTTGGGCTGTCAAAGGCTGTCTGAGCTGAGGGAATGAGAGGAGGAGGTGGAGGAGGAGGAGCAGGAGGGATGAAGAACTCAGAGTGCTGGGATTGTTGACTGCTGTAGGAAGAAATGCAGGAAACATATTTAGTCATAAAAAATTCCTTAAACTCATTACACTACCATTGTGTTTATAAAGATAAACAGCAGTTGTAAGTAACAGAAATGTGATTTCACATATTACACACACACACACACACACACACACACACACACACACACACACACACACACACACACACACCCACACACACACACACACCTGTATTCTTTAGCTTGAGCTGGGTGAGGACCGTTAAGGGTGGGATCAGTGGGCGGGGTTGTGTGTGAGGGCTGGATTCTACCCAGCGTGTCTCTTCCAGCCGGAGTAGACAGGGTGCCAGTGGTCCGGTAGCCTCGCTGCAGTGTCTGGGTCTGGGAGGGGGTGAGGATGAGCTCCTTCCCATCTGTGGTGGAGTGAGCGCTGCATGGTGGTGTGTGCTGTGCAGGCCGGTTTGGGCTCCCAGGGTACGAGTGCTCACCCATGTCTGATAACATTGACCTAAAAGGACAAGGGAAGACTCACAGATTCACAACAATCCATCTCATACACGTGGAACTCCTAAAGTCACGATGATTATTATTATTATTCTCTATACTTATTCTTATTATTCCCTCAGTTAATGTTTCAATGATGGTCAGTCCAAAATCTAACCTTTTTTATACTCATTAAAATCATTCAGTTAGGGCTGGGAGGAGTGAGCAAGTTTTATCGAGATTTACAACCGCTATAAATAATGAATGATCACTAGAGGGCAGCAGAGAGAAAGGCCAAAATAACCCCATCATGAGTTAGTATTAAGCTCAAACCAGATGAAGGCTGCTTCTCACCTGTTGTCAGGTGATAGTGAGCCTTCGGACGATATGCCGTGGTATGGGGAGGGTGTAAACCGGGCATCGGGGCGAAATTCTTTGTCGTACGCCAGCACGTTCCATTCCTGCCTGCGGTTCCGAGCTTTCCGAACCTTCTTCACCTCACGACCTGGTTCCTCCATCTGCTTCTGCTGCTCCTGAGAGAGAAAGAGAGAGAGAGAGAGAGAGAGAGGGAGAAAGAGGGAGGGAGGGAGCGAGCGAGAGATGCATGCACAAAGACACACATTTAAAAACCAAACAAAAATAAAACAATTTCCAAAGTGCTCTACTAGTTTCTATTCTACACACTTGGGTTTAAAATTGTACACACAAACAGACAGACACATTGCAGCAATTGAGAAATCAGAAAAGCTGGTGAAAAATCACAAGCACACACGAAGGGCTGGCTATCTGGACTGACAGATGGAGGATGAAAGAAACGAGGAAGAGGAGAGGGAGGAACGAGAGCAGCAATAAGGCAGGTCTCTTACAGAGCAGAAGAGGGGGCTCCTGGGAGCGGCCTGTCTGGACAGGGACTTAGACGGGGCCAAGTGAGCCTGGGCCGGACCGCTCGTCTGGAGAGAGGGTGCATAGTCTCTCGGGTTAGAATTATGACACATGCACATATTCACAGATACACACAGAGGGAATAAAACGCCTGGCAGAGTGGTGATGTGTTGATGTGTGAGCCGATGTGTTGGCATCCCGTTCCTTTTCTCTCTCATTGGAAAAGACATGACTACACGACAGACGTGCTGCTGATACTGGGATATGAGCTTAAACATCCGAGTCAACATTAGACCTTTTCTACAGTGGCAACGGATTCATTTCATCTCTGGCAGGGATTCACTGTTCCTGTTCATTGTGTGGCTACTATTAAACGTTTATAAACAGATGTGGAAAATTCAAGCATAGGACATAAACCTTCCAAGGAAACCGAATGTTTTGGACAAAAGTGATCTATATGAGCGCTATATATGATGAAGCTTATCATCCCCCTAATGAATATTAACATTTATGAGCTATAGCAAACTACTAGGGTGTAGGATTTGCTTTTAATCCCGATTAAGTCGACAGTTTGGATTAGGTGCTGGTTGACAGTGTATTACATTCTTATATGCTTTCGGCTTATCTCAGTGTTGGCCAATCCACTCCACAGGAAGAGCCTAGGAGCAATATGGGGACCAGAGACCATGGAACGTCGATCAAATTCGTCAACTTGTAGCAGCGGCGGGCAAAATAACCTTCAGCGGGACCAAGTGGGCAGGTACTAAGTGAAACTACTCTCAGATTTCAGGTGTTTTATTCCAAGAATACCTTATTGGGTTAACACAATCCCCTGATACATGCAAGGAAGGTAGGTATGCAAATCTCAAATATGTATGGATAATAGTGACACTGCATGTCAAATGTAATCCAAAGAGGTGGAATTCATAAATGGTGAGATGACTAATCTTGTACAGCTAAAACTGTGTCTGAGTGTGTGTATGTCAATTGGATGATAATGATTATGATTAGTAATGGAAGCAGCAACTGAAGATAAACACTGAATCTGATCAAATATGTCTCGCACCCAGGCACTCACCTTCTGGCGTCTTTTCTCTTTCCTCTTGTCCTCGGTGGCTTGCAGCATTTTCTCCTTCCAGAGGTTGAAGAAGTATGACGGATCTGTGTAAAACTTCAGAGCGTCCTTCTTATCATCTCTGAAGCACACAAAGTGAGGAAGAGAGATAGGGAGAGAGAATGATTTTATTTATTCACATTGTGTTTGTCCAAAAGTGTTTTTTAAAAAAAAAGAGTGTATTACAGGAGGTCCATCTGTAGTCCCTGCACACATCTTCTGGACACATGCTCATATGACATCACATCAATGTATTATTACCCACTACCTTTCCTTCTGCTTCATCTTCCTTTCTTCCTCCCTCCCTCCCTCCCTCCCAACATCTTATTAAAGTCATCTCCTGAAACTACACCCCTGTAGACAATAAAGGTTTTAATATGAGTCAGATATGAGAGAAAGTTTTACCAAAACTGTTGTTAATGGGTTTTGCTCACATTTCCTACACTGGAGCAATAAAGTAAAAAGTCAATCAGGTTATTTTCACTGTCCTGACAGTTTTGGGTGCATGATCAGACCTGCACTACTCCTGGTAATGCAGTCATTAATACTTCCCTGTTAAAAAGTAGTCCTAATCTTAAAGGAAGTGTTATATCGCCACCAGTACAATATGCCCGATATTACACTTCCCCTTACAAGTGAGTTTCAAGTAAATTTATTTGAGTATGTTTTTCTAAGGACTAAACTAAGCGAAACGTTCTTCTCGGTGCTAATCGCGTACTCTACTGATGCAGTGAAGAGAGACCTGATTGAAAAAAGCACTGGATAAATAATTTAATGACATAATTACCAGTAATCAGTGATTAGAAACTGAAGACTAAAGTTTAAAAACAGTGATTTAGATATAAATACACTGATTAGTAGGTAGAAAAAAATAAATCATAAATGATGAAGAGAAGGGGGGGGGGGGGACAAAACGTGTCATAAGCTGGTTAAATATTGGCAAGAAGAAATGAAATGTAATAGTGAAGTTGCTTGACCTGTATGGAGTGAGGATATTGAGAGGTGGAGGCTTGTCTACACACTGATACATCTCCATTATAGGGTTGGGGATGGAGGCACGTGACACCACCTGCTGATCCTGAGTGGTGGAGCTCTTAAATGCCTTCCTCATGTTGATGTCCTGTAGTGAGACTGGAAAAAAACAAAACAAGAGAAAGTACATATAATCAATAAAAAGTAGTACAGCCATGTTAAATAAATCATCGAAAGACCATGATGAGTTATAATAATAATAATAATAATAATAATAATAATAATAATAATAATAATAATAATAATAATAATAATGTGTATGCTTATCTTCAGTCGCTGAAAATGTGTTATGACAATGAGGAAGTGTGTGTACAGGGTTATGACCTTGCACATAAACATCAGCACATGGACAACACAAGATGACTGACCTCATTTGACCTGACCAGCACTAGACAAGAGGTCTCAGGCACACAACAAGAGTGCGGAGATACAACAGAGCTCACGGGCATCATTATTATACCGATGTGCAGCCTGTTGTGTATTGTATACAGTGATGATACAGGTAAGGGCAAATCCTAGAGCTGGTTCCTCTGGTTAAATCCATCCTAAAGCTCTTTACAGCAAAAGGATTTTCCCCTCCAGAGACCGAACAGAACACAATCCCAGCCCTGACAGATGGACATTCATTCTCACAAGCTCACATTCTGTCTGCAGAAAAGGGTGCACAAGCTGGCTGGTTAGAGCACTGAGACACACACACACACACACACACACACACACACACACAGAAAAAAATGCAGCTGAGCAGATTCTGTTACAAACAAATAAAATGGCACCACATTTGCGGTTGTTCTGCACGTGGGCAGAGTGCTCCAGCTCCATATGGCCTTCTGCTGCTCTAAACAGCACCATCATGTTCACACAGCATAATGTTCACCTGATAATGAGTACACATAAAAAATATGTACAACCCTGGAAGCACAGACTATACACGTAATATAAAGCATTAATAGATCATTGATTTATTTTCAGTTACTGCTTTACCATGGTCAGGTTCTCTGTACATTCTCCAGCACAGACACTTGGTGTGAGACAGGAATACACCCTGGATGGGATACCGGTTGATTGCAGGGCATCATGTACACACTCACACACCCTCACACATTCACAGACTTGTTCACATCTAGGCCGGTCCACCTACTAGCATGTTTCTGGGAAGTGGGAGGAAAGCAGAGAAACCCACACGGACACCAGGAGAACATGCGAAAACCCACGCAGACAGTATTAATAATCATTCCGACACATTTCCCTGAACAGAGAACTTTTACAGATCGAAGAATTTGTGATTGTGTTTTAGAAAAGTCATCATGTGGGTGTGATCGGGCACACGAAACCCTCAGGAGTGTGAGAGGAACTGGAATTACCTTTTTACGGTTGGATAAAACTTAAGGTGAAAACAGCTTCTTTCTGGGGTTTTCTCACCTCAAGGCTTTTATTAACACAGCATAACTGTTGAAGTTTTAATTTTATGTATGATATAGTCATGCATTTCAATATTTAATAGTGGCATCTAAAAAAAAAAAAAACCTGCCCTCAGACTTTTATTGTAAGCAGTGTTGAACACTTCTTTTAATTGAAAGTAGCTGAAGCCTGCTTGAAAAGTAACTACATGTTGCTAGATGATACACCAGGTGCTAATTATCATTTTGGCGACATCACATATTGTTTTGCTAGGTTTTGGCAGCTTATCACCAAGTTAAAATATCAACTGTCATAACTATGAAGTAGTGTAAAAGAAATCGCTTTTTTTATGTTGACACCCAGATGCTTGTGTACACATGAAACAAATATTGCTGAAATGTTGCACATATAATAACTGTACAGCTTGTGTGACTTGGCACTCTACTGACAGTGGGTACGCTAACTCGTCAAGTTAAATTGAAACAGGTACAATTTAGTGCCTGAAGTGAGGAAGCTGCTTATCAATCCAATAATATGGTCAGTTCAGATTATGTAGCCTAGTACACCATTTTTTTTTAAATGACTTCAAAAATAATTAGATTAAATCTTTCCACTTAAAGGAAAAATACTACAACATGCAGAAAACGGTAATAAAACTAAAAGTCAATATTTGGTGTGACGACCCTTTGCTTTTTTGGTTTTTTTTTCTTAAACAGTAATCCAAGGCACAATGTGTACAGCTTCATAAGGAAATGAGGTGGCAAGTTTTTCTGCCACGCTGCTCTTCTGGAGACTCGGAC
>JAQMCW010000001.1:5152370-5163852 GCA_030068335.1 Chrysichthys cranchii
CAGCTGAGAGTCTGCACTTTAAGCCCATATTGATTATATAATTGTATCCTGAATATGTTTTCGTAAACAGCTAAAATTACAAAACTTGTGTCACTGTCCAAATATTTTTGGGCCTAACTGTATATATATATATATATACACACATACATACATCTATACACATTCATCAAATTGAACAGAGAACATGTTCAAAATGGATAGAAATACAGCTAAGATGCTTTTAGGAAGTTTGCTAGAAACATTTTTGGAGCATCTGGTTAAAACTAGAGGTGTGCACTGGGACTGGGATCCCGAAAGTTGCATTAACAAACGAGTGGTGAGATAATCAGCTTGCAAGACAAAGAAAGAAGAATGTTTTTGGAAATAAAATATCATGGGCAGGTGCAAGCATGATTTAAAAAAAAGCCCCACATACATGAGGAACTGATGAGAAACCAGAATTCACAGACAATGCTGGCGTTTCCACATCCGGGTTTACATAAAATTTTCCAGCATTTCTGGATGGAATAGTGGTTTAGGCCACACCCACTTTTGGTTTACAGACACCTCAGTATTAGGACACATCACCCTAACAGATAGTGTCTGGTCTGACCTCTCTCCACAACAGCAATGCATGATATCTAATTTTAAATCACACTCCAGGTAGCTTTTTGAAAGCCCAAATATGTTCTCCTGAAATAAAATATTTACACTGTGCTTCTATGTTCTGTCTATCCTCCTTCGCCTCCTGTGCCTTCTTCTCTTCATTTCACTCTGTTACTCCATAAATAAAGCAGCCAGCCTGTGCATGTGAGCACCTAGTATATCTCACACAAACACAGGCATGATCAGTGTGATCCCGACCGCCTGGGGGGACTGCCTGGAGATTAGAGGTCTGGAGAGCATAAGTGACAGAAAGAGGGGTTAATTAAGAGAGGTAACGTGCTGCTGTACTTGTGATTTCAATCTTCAGCCTAGCATGCCAAGTGATAATATCTCTAATTAGAAAAGCTCTTATTTACAGTCCCCTCGAAAGATTTGGAAAGGCACGGCCAATTTTTGCGGTTTTCATATGCACTGAGATCAAAAGACGAAGATGACAGGATAGATCAGAATTTCAGCTTTTGTTTCCTCGTATTTACATCTAGATGCATTAAACAACTTTGAGCATGGCACCTTATGTTTGATCCGATGCATTTTAACTGATGAAAGTGGTGGACCTTTGTGACCGACAGGTGTTTCGTGTTGCACAGGTGCTCTTGGTTGGAGCCCAGGGTTTCACCTGTGAAGGCAGCATTTGCTGCTAAAAAGGATAAACCAACATGAAGACAAGAGAGCTGTCTATGGGAGAAAAGCAAGTCACTGTGAAACCGAAAAAAGTTGGAAAATCGATCAGAGCCATGATGTCAAGGTTGTGGAAAAAGAAAGGATCTCCTCAACATTCAAAACATAAAAGTTCATCAGTCAAACACGGTGGACGTTCTCAGTGTCATAACTTCTGGAACAGACTCACTAACCTTTATTGATGATGTAACTCATGACGGCATTAGCGGAATAAATTCAGAAGTATACAAAAACATCCTGTCTCTCAATTTACACAGAAATGCATCCAATCTAATTGGGAGGAGCTTCATCATGCAGTAAGACAAAGATACACCCAAGTGTCCCCAAGTTCATCAGAGGTTAAAAATGGAAAGTTTTAGAATTAGTGGTAGTCAAACACTAGACCTTCAACCAACTGAGCATGCATTTCACCTCCTGAAGATGAGACTGAAGGGAGAAACCCCCCAAAACTAAATATAACTCAACGAAGTTGTAGTACAAGCCTGGAAGGATTACAGTCGTGTGTACTCTCAGACAATCTGTTCCCATACTTTTGCTCACCTACCGGTTGGGTGTTCCTCCAAAGGTGCCATATTCTAAGTTGTTTAACACAACTAGATGTAAATTGCAATAAATGAAAGCTGTCTCATATTCTGATCCTAAACCAATGTCTTCAATGCACAGCAAACCAGACTTGCTGTTCCAATACTTTCAGAGAAGACTGTACCATAAACAAGAGCATGTCTGTACTCATGACGCATACAAAATATTAAGCATTAAATACCAGTAGGTACTAGCTGGTACAGTTCCTATGTGACTGCACAGTCATATTTGTGGTTTTCTGCCCTTCTGTGCAGCAAGCAGCCTTTAACACTGCGCACTGTGTGGCATGTAGAAATGACTGAAGCAGAAGGCAAAGAATAGACGAATGGATTTGGATGGCACTGTTCCCAAACCCCCGCCTTTCCCTGATCCCCTTTTTCCACGGCCCTGGCAAAGACCCTTTGATGTGTGAATCTCCGCTCTCTCTGGAAGTCTCTTCTAGCTCAGCCAAAATGCAAACAAAAATGTGATGGCTTTTTCCGGCTGCTAATCCAGTACGCATAAAACTGCCCCAAATCCTCACGACAGACAAGTGAGGAAATGTTACCATGGTTTCCTTTCATGTCTTTCGATTTTTTTTTTCCGCTTGATCAAAAATAGGGTGAGAAAATTACTGACAGGGGAGAGAGAGAGAGAGAGAGAGAGAGAGAGAGAGAGAGACAGAATATGGATGAGACAGAAACATGGACAGAGAACGAGAAAGACAGCATCACCATGTACTGATAGAGAGAGGAAGAGACAGAGAGTCAGAAGGAGAGAGACAAATCGAGAGGCAAACAGAAAAACAAGACAGGGAGAAAATGGAAGGCAGAAAGAGACAGAGAGAGAGAGAGCGAGAGCAAGAGAGAGACAGAGAAAGAGAGAGAGGCAGGCAGGCAGGCAAGCAGGCAGGCAGGCAGAGACAGAGACAGGAAGACGAAGAGAAAGAGGGGCTCTCATTTGGGGAAAGTTATGAAAAGGTGAGAGATTATGAATAAAACATGATGAGCAGGAAGCAGCCTCACACAGCAGGAGAAAACACAGATTGGTTATCCTAAACACACACAAACTCAGACAGACAGGAGACTGCATGAGGATACACACTGCCTGCAAATGGGAAAATAAGACAGATTATCTTTTTTCAAGGCTCAGAAGTGAAGTCTTCGAACTAAGACACTGGAATTCGAGTCATATAAAACCACGCAATTTTTTTTGTTACTTTTCTCCTTATATTTCACTATTCAGTACGTCTTAACCTACATTCGCACGAGCAAGTGGCCGTTCCTTTTTTTTATGTAGTTGCATGAATCCGAGTCATGATTTTAGTGGCAGAGCCTATCAAGGATGCATCTAGGGCCATTTGAATTCAGATTTTAATTTTATTCGCAGATTAGGTTACGACGCAATAAAGCGACGAATCCAACTGATTAGCACAAACGCTTCATCGGGTCTGGACTACAGGCTGTACCTTTAGGCTAATACCGTTTCTCACTGCAGGTAAAAATGCAGAACAGTGCATGCCCAGAATGAAAACAATAGCAGTCACTACATGCTCACAAGAGATAAAAGACAAACAAACACCACAAGCTGTGCCCTGCTAATGTGTATGTAGGATTAGAAACTGCCTCTTATTGGATTGTTGCCGTTACTGCACGCACTGTTTTCAGATTTGTCAGAGGATTTATATATATATTTAGCATTACAGCACATTTAGGTGTATTAGAACTTTATTGACATGGCTTTGGGCTCTTTTACATGACAAAAAAGCAAAACAAACAAACAAACAAACAAAAGACCTCAACAAAAACGGGACAACCATGATTCCATCTCATCTTGACTCACGTGTCTATCAGGTTATCTTTTAAACCAACTTACAAACTTCTAAACCTTGCTCTCAATCCAACATTCCCTCTGTCCCTCCCACTGCTGTGCACTCCTGTCACACACAATTAAATGTGGTGGCCTCAGCACAACTACAAACTAGTGAAGGCCCACGTGAGCTGCCGTGTCCCCATTCCCCTCTGTGTGCCGTCCTGGTTGAGCTAGAGCTTAGAGTCAGATCTGCAGAACACATCCACTTTATCCAGCAGGGCTTTCGGCAGAGTCACTGAAAGAGTATGAGCATGGTGTACTTACAAATACACTGTGATATTTTGTCTGAAATCAATACTATATAAAATACACACTTACTTTCGTAAGGCGGAAACATAATACTCACCAGGGGGGACTTCTGTGCAGTTGTATCTGAAATACATTTGCTTGGTCTGGATTTAGCTCCAATATGAACGCCAGTTTGGGAAAATAGTTGGATATATGAGTAAGCATAGAGTCAGACATGACAGAACTTATTTTGGACTTATAAGAGTATGTACTTTTTCTGGTTTCCCTTTTTACTCCAGTTAATCAGGATCACACCTGCCTCACATGACACGGTTTACAGTGCCCTAACTCCACTGTTTTCAGTGCGAGGTGGCTAAGCCTGAACCCAGATCAGCCCAAAAGTGTAAAGTAATGTCTGGAAAAGCACAGAAACTCATTATCACTGGAAAAAAGGAAATGAGGACATGGCTGAGGACACGGAAAGTAACAGAAAAGTTGAATGGGAATGACAGCTGCACTGAGGCCTTACGACGAAAAATCCAGGCCAGCTCTTTTTCCATTAACATCAGCCAAGTCCGTGGCTCTGCGGTTACCTTTTGGTCAGAACGAACTAGTTATAAGAATAAATAAGATTGATTGGTCATCTTTATCAGTCCTGAGCTCAGGTTGCCCTCTGTGTGGATTTCTACATGCTCTCCTTGTATCCCGGGGTCTTCAGTTTCCCTCCCTCCAAAAAAATCATGTCTGTGAGAACGTTGTGGTACGTGAGATTGGTTTTGGTTTCGAGACAACTTTTTGATGTTCTCTGCCTCGTCTTGGAATTAACAGACTGCATTTTTACTCTGTCACGTCTCAGTTTCGGACATGGAGGACTCCGGACCTTATTTCAAGTCTGGTCAAGACCACAACTGTGGGGATATCACATGATTGCCAATATATTGTCTGATTTAGTTGTTACCATCATTACTGTGATTGGACCTAAAACTTCCTGCTTTAAATGTAACCAGTAATGAGTGGTTCATTTGATTCCAGCTCTTAGTCTTTGTAGGGGTTTTTAAGGAAATGTGAGAAAAGCCTTAGGTTTGCATGTTCACATTTTATCATAATTATGTCATGCGGTGCGGGAATCGCACTGGTTTGGTCTTAGTCTTGACTTGGTCTCAACTCCTCAGAATCTCAGCTTTGTTTTCGTCATGACTTGGTCTCAGTTTAGGTGGTTTTGACTACAACACTGGTAGTCATATTGACTATATTGAAATGCCCCTAATGTTGGACCAAATCAATGTACAAATCAATTTGAGCTTCATCGCCAGTGAGCTGACAGGCTGATAGAGAGCGTTAGCATCGAATCATGGAAAATCACATCTGTGCCGACATTCAGTAAGACCGCACTCTTGCTCGTGCGATATTGCTTAATTGTAAGCCGACCTGAACAGACGAGTCTGCAAAAATAATAAATCTAATCATGGATAGACTTACAGTTCAGGACTGTGACTGCTGGACTTGATAGTATTAGGCTACTTGTTGTTAACACAATGAGTGGATACCCAGCCAAACATCCAATATAACTTAAGCTATAGTATAACTTTTTCCACAGGAAAGGTAACAAGTATGAACAGGTGAAATCAGTAGGTAAGGCTTGTTAAATGATATAAAAAATGCAGCAATTGTGTACTGATCTCATTTGCTAGCAAGCCTAGTAGAATTTCTTTTCCCCTCCTAGTCCTCTTGTCTTGCAGCCAGTCCCCAAATACAACACAGTTTACATCAATGGTGTGAAAGCCACACAGATACACTAAAATCACAAGCCCCTGTATAGACCCAGTCTAATTGGAAACTCTGAAAACGGCTTTGCACATTGCTGTTGATGGTAATCATCCCAATTCCAAACGTCTACAATTAATAACTCAAGCATGAGGATAGGTCATCAGTCCAAATTGACGGTTCGGGGGTTTTATTTGGCTGATAACTGCACCCAAACGCTGACAGCCGTGTAACAAGCTCTGAGCCAAGATTGATGACATGAATTCGTTCGATTGACATCATCCATGATCACCTACAATCCAGTGCTTAGATGCCTTCCCACAGCAAAAGGGTATTGATCATGCGCTGCTGCCCTGTGTTGCTGACTCAGCATGTCTGGATATATACGCTGTGTGTGAGGAACAGAGAGAATAAAGGCATACATCTGGGGGGAAAAGTGTGACATTCCAATCCCTATCTGCAAGCACGTTTATTTCATCAGCAAGATCTATAGTGAGGACATGTTTCATGAACTTTCAATATATTCTGGAGGAAACTGTACTTACATTACTGTGAGGAGAGTTTATGTGTATCAGTATAATGTGGGCGTGAGTGACATACTCACATAGGTAAAGGACAGTATTGGGATATTGCTGTTATGCACCATGCTGATGCTACACCATTTTATTCTACTGGTGCTGGTTTCAAAAGAGCCGCCATGCTGGCAGTTTTCTTTATGGACTGCTAACAAAAAAAGGCTTTAAAGCAAAAAGACAAAGCTGTTTATCCCACAGAGAGAAAGAAGGGGAAACAGCTGCATTACCTACAGTCACAAACAGTAACAATATGGGGCAGAGGTGGTCAAATACTGTTTTCCCACCAAGGCAGTTTGAGAGCCGGTTCAGATCCGGTGCCTGATCTTGAACCAGTTCTTCATGTTTCGAGAACCGTCTGTCGGCGAGGAAAACTGGTTCAAGAGTGGCAGAACCAAGAACCAAGAACCAAGCACTGCTTGTGTCAGGGGCTGGGGGAGGGATTATCATGACCAACTAAATCTTTGTGACTGCCATGTTAAAAAACAGCTAGTGTAGTGTGTAGTCTGCCTAATCCAGAGAAAAAGAAGAAAAGTCTGCTAGCGTTGTTGTTGTGCTTGGTGCTAGTGTTGTTGGGAAAATGAAGACATATTCAGACGTATATACAATGGTGAAATGATGTGGCTTCATGGTGGCCCTCTAGCCCAAACCAGTTCTTAAATGGCTTAGAAGTTGAACCAAATCTGAACTGGTTCCAGCACCAGCTAGTTCGCTTTGGCAGAAAGGGGGGTAATAGACACACTAATGTAACAGGTCATAGTGCTCAAACAGTAAGCTAAACAGGGTTCTAGTTAAGAGATTAGGATATTTATATAGCTAAGATAAGTAATGATTTCACCCTGAATCACATACCGTGGAATTACAAGCCCAGATGGACAAGCCAAAGAAGGCAAAAGTGTGACCTATTTTTAAAGGACTCAGCAAGAGGACCTGCTCCAGATGCAGAACACAGAGCTCCTCAGTAACATCCTCTCAAAGGACGAAGCAGAATTCCTGGAAAGATCAGTACAGTCTTTCTCTTCCTGTTATATAAACGAGTACTGGACCATTTTTCCAGAGATGCCCTGGTAGCCACAGAATAATAATTTAGAAAAGACCGTCATCCATGGCCCGGCTAAAAATCCCTAAAAAGAGAAAACAGACATAGGAGTGGCAACATGACGTATCAGGTTTGTTTAGTAGTATATTTGAGAGTGTACTGTTATTACACTCTCAGAAAATAATACTAAACAAAACTAATACTTTTCCTTGTCATTCCTTTGAGGATTGTATCCTAAATGGCTAATTATTTGTACCTTAATATACAGATATTTTTTCATCTGGAAAAAAAAGGATAAATCGCTCCCTCTGAAAGTACTGGAACGGCAAGGCCAAGTCTTTTGTTTTTGTCATACTGTACAGTGAAGACATTCAGATTTGAGATCAAAAGATGAACATGAGATGATATATCAGGAGATGAAATGTAAAATTCGGATCTATGCACCTAGATGTATTATCGAACTCGGATTATCGCACCTTTTATTTGAACCACCCTATTTTTCAAGTGATCAAAATATTAGCATTTGCGACACGGGTTTTCTTGTTGTTCCAGGTGTGCCCTGTTACAACCCCGATTCACAAAAAAAAGTCACGACGCTGTGCAAAACATAAATGTAAACAGAATGCATTGATTTGCACATTTTTTTTGACCTAGAGTCATCTCAATACAAAACAACACACAAGACATTTACTGTTCAACCTGAAGAATTTATTAAATATCATTATCATTACGTATCTTGTATGCATATTGTGTCCAGCTGAATGTAGATAGAAAGGATTTGCAAATCACTGCACACAGCGCCCCGACTTTTTTGCGACCGGGGTTGTAGATTGACTGTTTAAACAATTATCAAGCCTTTTTAAAGGCTTTAAGAGGTATGGCCTACCTCATGCACCTTTCTGGCTAAATATGATGTGTGATATGATATGATAGTTTTTCCATATGTCCCTCACTCACTCACACTCATCTTCTACCACTTAAACCTGTTCAGGGTTGTGGGGAGGAAGCTGGAGCCAATTTCTGACTTTGGGCAAGAGGCGGGGTACACCCTGGGCAGGTCACCAATCCACCAGAGAGACCGACAACCATTCACACTCACACCTATGGGCGATTTAGAGTAGCCAATTAGCCTAATCCCCTCTGTGCATATCTTTGGACTGTGGGAGGAAACTGGAGTACCCAGAGGAAACCCCCACGGACACAGGGAGAACATGCAAACTCCACACGGAAAGGTGCCGATCGAACCCAGGACCGTCTTGCTGTGAGGCGACAGTGCTAACCACTAGGCCAGCGTGCCACCCCATACGGCCCTCTATTATATTAAACATCACCGCAGAATGTATTAAGGAAGTAGTCCAAGTGTAGCCTTAATGCAAGTCCCCTTGTCCTGAGGCAAGTCCCAAAGGAAAATTGTTTAAGCTATGACAAATTAATAAAGAACAGACATGTGCAATATTTGGCAAGTAGTCCAATTAGCGTCGTGTAAATTCCTGAACTGTAACATAAGACTCTCATCTCATCTGTGCTTGTACAGCTGGGACACAGAGAGCACACCTCACACCTTTGCTGTAGCACTAGTAGCTGAGCCCATCACGCGTGCGCGCGCGCTCGCGCAGGTGACAATGTTTACTACAGCGCGAGTGCGCGTGCGCGTGCGCCAGAGCGCGCGTTCAGCACAAAACGAAAACACAAATTCGCTTTTAGCTCAGAATTAACGGTCGTTTCACACACATCACGGACATCTGAGTGCTCACCGGCGCCCACGTTTAACCAGCACATGAGCTGAAAGCCTGGGCTCTGAAATTACATGGAAATAATAAAAAGGGACCGTATGTCAGACATGTGTGGGAAATTAAACTCTAACACACACACACACACACACACAGAATGATTCCCTATCCGAGCGGGCCCAGTACACAGCAGGCACAGGTCAGTCAGATGACAAGCCTGCTCACCCTGAGGCCAGTGGAGATGCCACAGACTGCAGCTGTTTCCCCCAGTGTCAGCGGTCATCTGCTGATTCCCACATTGTACAGACTCCCTTTATCCACAGCCCAGGAGCGCTCAGTGCCAGCGTAGCATTAGCCGCTTAGCCTAAAGACATAACACCGAATAAACGCTGGTTTTATTTACCTGCACGCAGCAGACGTTAGGCTGACTTCTCCGCACTTTCCGCTACCTCTCCTCCTCTCCTCTAGTCTCCTCTCCTCCTCCTCTTCTTCTTGTTTGTGTGTTTTCCTCTCACATAGCCTCCTGTAGTCCCCGGCTGCACGGTTTTTGCATTACGCTGATGTGAATAGCAGTCATTTGACAGTGTGTTTAGGGTTTGGGGCGGTGTGTGTGTGTGTGTGTGTGTGTGTGCGCGATGCTGACTGTATCTGCTTGTGTGTTTCCTTGGCAGCGTCAACTCTTCCGCGCGAGCGGCGCGCTGCTCTGCGCATGCGCAGCACTGTAGCGCCAGACCACCACCCAGGCAGCCGACCGGGCTCTGTGGAGATGGCCCTGTATAGCCCTGTGTAGATGACTCTGTGGAGATGACTGTGTGTAGATGACCCTGTGGAGATGACTGCGTAGATGACTCTGTGGAGATGACTCTGTGGAGATGACCCTGTGTAGATGACTCTGTGGAGATGACTCTGTGGAGATGACCCTGTGTAGATGACTCTGTGGAGATGACTCTGTGTAGATGACTCTGTGGAGATGACTCTGTGTAGATGACCGTGTGTAGATGACTCTGTGGAGATGACTGTGTGTAGATGACCCTGTGGAGATGACTGCGTAGATGACTCTGTGGAGATGACTCTGTGGAGATGACCCTGTGTAGATGACTCTGTGGAGATGACTCTGTGGAGATGACCCTGTGGAGATGACTGTGTAGATGACTCTGTGTAGATGACTGTGTAGATGACTCTGTGGAGATGACCCTGTGTAGATGACCGTGTGTAGATGACTCTGTGGAGATGACTCTGTGGAGATGACCCTGTGGAGATGACTGTGTAGATGACTCTGTGGAGATGACTGTGTAGATGACTCTGTGTAGATGACCCTGTGGAGATGACTCTGTGGAGATGACCCTGTGTAGATGACTCTGTGGAGATGACTGTGTAGATGACTCTGTGTAGATGACCCTGTGTAGATGACTCTGTGGAGATGACTGTGTAGATGACCCTGTGTAGAAGACCCTATGGAGATGACTCTGTGGAGATGACTCTGTGGAGATAACCCTGTGGAGATGACCCTGTGTAGATGACTCTGTGGAGATGACTGTGTGGAGATGACTGTGTAGATGACTCTGTGGAGATGACTGTGTAGATGACTATATGTAGATGGCTCTGTGTAGATGACTCTGTGGAGATGACTCTGTGGAGATGACTGTGGAGATGGCTCTGTGGAGATGGCTCTGTGGAGATGGCTCTGTGGAGATGACCCTGTGTAGTTGACCCTGTGTAGATGACCCTGTGTAGATGACCTTGTGTAGATGACTCTGTGTAGATGACTCTGTGGAGATGGCTCTGTGGAGATGGCTCTGTGGAGATGACTCTGTGGAGATGGCTCTGTGTAGATGGCTCTGTGTAGATGGCTCTGTGTAGATGACTCTGTGGAGATGACCCTGTGTAGATGACCCTGTGTAGATGACCTTGTGGAGATGGCTCTGTGTAGATGGCTCTGTGTAGATGACTGTGTAGATGACTCTGTGTAGATGGCTCTGTGTAGATGACTCTGTGGAGATGGCTCTGTGTAGATGACTCTGTGGAGATGGCTCTGTGGAGATGACCCTGTGTAGATGACCCTGTGGAGATGACCCTGTGGAGATGACCCTCTGTAGATGACTCTGTGGAGATGACTCTGTGTAGATGACCCTGTGTAGATGACCCTGTGGAGATGACTCTGTGTAGATGACTGTGTAGATGACTCTGGGGAGATGACTGTGTAGATGACCCTGTGGAGATGACTGTGTAGATGACTCTGTGGAGAGGACTGTGAAGATGACTCTGTGGAGATGTCCCTGTGGAGATGACCCTGTGGAGATGACTCTGTGGAGATGACTGTGTAGATGACTCTGTGGAGATGACCCTGTGGAGATGAGTGTGTAGATGACTCTGTGGAGATGACTCTGTGTAGA
>JAQMCW010000001.1:5283403-5294519 GCA_030068335.1 Chrysichthys cranchii
TTTAATAAATTTGCAAAGAATTCTATAATTCCATGTTTGTGCTGTCATTATGGGGTACTGAGTGTAAATTCATGAGGAAAAAAAATAATTTGATTGATTTTAGCATAAGGCTGCAACATTACAAGTGGTGAAATATTGAGAGGCGTCTGAATACTTTCTGAATGCACTGTACCTTCACTGCTGACTTATAAATCTATTTAGGCATTAAATACGCACACAAAAGTTGCAGTGATTAAGCATTGTTATATCAAGGTATAGCAGTGGCTAGTGACCGCTTATTTCAGTAGGGCAGGAGGACATTAATAATGACACAGTCTGAAACAAAATTGAGTCGAGAGGCTATCACACTTGACTTTTGCTACAGGGCTGTGATCTAGTGAACTTTCAGAGTAACTCTGTAATAGGCAGTTGACATTTAACAACATAAAATGGATATAAAAAAGTCCACACCCCCTGTTAAAATGACAGGTTTTTCTGAAGTAAAAAAAAGAAACTAAATCATGTCACTTTTTCCACTCTCAATGTGAAATTCCAACATATACAAATTAAGTGAAAAACACTCAAACAGTTTAGGGAAAAATAAGGGGGGGGGTAGAGGCTCCATTTGATTTGATTACACCACGTAACGTATTACGTCTTTTTGGGTAAGAGTCTATCAGCATGGCACATCTTATTTACTTATCAATGTTTTCCCACACTTTCTTCCAAAAATGTTCTAGAGCCATCAAATTATGAGATCATTTCCTGTGCACAGCCTGCTTCAGGTCACCTCACAGATTTTTAGTTCAGTTCAGGTCTGGGCTCTGGCTCGGCCATTCAAAAACATTGACCTTCTTCTGCTTAAGCCTTTCCTTTGTTGATTTGGATGCATGCTTTGGGTCATGTTGTGCTGAAAGGTGACATTCCTTTTCATCTTCAGCTTACTAGCAGACCCCTGCATGTTTTGCAGTAAAAACGACAGGTATTTGTAGCTGTTCATGCTTCCATCCACCTTGATAAAAACCCCAGTTCTGGCTGAAGAAAGCAGCCCTAAATCATGATGCTGCCACCACCATGTTTCGCCTTCTGCATGGTGATGTGCTTTTTTGTGCCAAACAGATCTTTTGGAATTATGGAATTATAGATTTTGGAATTGATCTCATAAGATCATAACATATTTTGCTACAAGTAATTTAGGGTGATTTAGTTGGACTTCGGTGTTTCAAAAGGGCTTCTGTATAGCCACAATACCCCACACCCCAGACATGTGATGAATACAAGTGAATGCCATCACATGCAGAGAGTAATCAGTACTTGTCAGAGGTTCCTGCAGCTCCTTTAATGTTGCCATAGGTCTCCTGGTGATGTCACAGTAGTGCTCCATTTTCTCCTCTTGTTGATGGGCTTCACAGTGTTCCATAATGCATCTAATGTCTTGGAAATTCTTTTATACCCCTCTCCTGATTGCTACCTTTCAAAAACTGAGATACCATGCAGGCTTTGTAAGCTTTTAGAGGACCATGGCTTCAGCAGTCAGATGAAACCAAGATTAAAAAAGTAAAAAATTAAAAAAAAGAAAGAAACAGCTGATATTTATTTGGAGTTAATCCGAATAATTTCATTGATGGCAGCTGAATGATAAATACTTTTGAACCTGAGATTGAATGTGATCAATCAAGCTGGTGTAACTTTCATTTTTCCTATTATTTCATTTTTATATGTTGTAATTTCTTATTAAGCGTGGAAAAAAGTGCCATTTTATGAGGGTGGTATAGACATTTTATATCCACTGTACAGCCATCTGGGATGGAGTCTGGAAAAAATGGGAAAAAAATACTAGTCACATTTTTCTCAAACAAGGTTCCCGTAGTGAACATGTATTTCTGATGTAAGAATAAAATTTACAAAACTGAAAATCATACATATGCTGGCTACACTTTCACATAGCCTTTGTTTGTAGGAATGTATCAGATTTAATTCACATCATTTGCCATTAAAACAAGATCTTGGCAGCTGCTCAATTTGGCAATGCTGTCATTTACTGTCCTGTCCAATAAGAAAGTTTACAGAGCAAGCACGGGGTGCAATAATTACTCTATGGAGCCAAATGGGGCAGTGAGCTACAAAGATTGCGTAACATCTAGAACAGTGAGAAAATCAACTGGAAATCAGCTTATATCTGTTAAAGAGGAAAATTACTCACTCAAAAGAAGTCATTCATAGGGAATTTGTATTTCCATTTCAGTGGAATTTGAAATACAGTGGACCCTCGGCTCACGCACTGAATTCGTTGCGAGACTCTGTTCGTGACCCGATTTGTTCGCGACCTGAATCAATTTTTTCCAGTGAAATGAATATAAATACAATTAATGTGTTTCAGCCCTGAAAAACATGTTTTTAAAGTGTATTACGGGTGTGGCACTAAAACACAGAATAAAATTAAAATAATCTTAATTATAAAAAAAAATCAAACAAAATTAAATAAACAGATGATTTTAGGCGGTGCGGTGGCTGAGTGGTTAGCACTGTCGCCTCACTGCAAGAAGGTCCTGGGTTCGAGCCCCAGGTTTGGCACAAGTGCCTTTCTGTGTGGGTTTGCATGTTCTCCCCGTGTTTGCGTGGGTTTCCTCCGGGTACTCCGGTTTTCTCCCACAGTCCAAAGAGATGCACAGAGGGGATTATGCTGATTGGCTACTCTAAATTGCCCGTAGGTGTGAATGTGAGTGTGAATGGTTGTCTGTCTCTGTGTGTTGCCCTGCGGTAGATTGGTGACCTGCCCAGGGTGTGTCCCGCCTCTCACCTGATGTCAGCTGGGATTGGCACCAGCTTCCCCCCGCGACCCTGAACAGGATTAAGTGGCAGAAGATGAATGAACGAATTCCTGATGATTTTAATGCACGTTACCTTTACGACGGATATGTTGTTGCTGGCGTGGGTGGACGGTGGCAGAGGAATATGGTGGCAGAAGGAAATAGTAGCGATTCTCATGTTTTGCGATTATTTCTTTCTTGATTTCAACTGTTATACGCTTCGGCTTCTTACTCTTACTACCATTTCCACTTTCTTGGGACCCATAATGAAGGCTTATAGTGCAAAAATTCAGAGAAACACAATGAAAAAATGCATTGAACACATTCATACAACAAGTGCTTGACTGGAACGTAATGTTTGTACCGCGAAGCATGGGCTGACTGCCTGTACATCAGTCAAGGATTTGTTCGTCGGTCAGTACAAAATCTGTTCGGGAATTTAGTTTGTACATTGATGTGTTTGCCATCCGATGCGTTCCCGAGCCGAGTATCCACTGTAGATACTATTTCAAACAAGGACTTATAAAATAACCTTATGAAGCTGTATCAGAACAGCAGATATGCATCTCTATGTATGGGAGTCATTTGGCAGATTCCAACACAGGCACCCATCATTTTACTTAATGAGGTGCTGATAAGGTGAATCACCTGAACCAAATCTTATTTAACAAGAGAAAGTATAAAAACCACTGCTTTGGTCATCACTATCCTATGGACCAGCAATCGGACCAATTAGGATGGTAAAAACAGTGCTATTAGTACCGTAAATTTAACTGGAATACAAAAATACTATTTATCATAGCCAAAAGTGTCAAATAGAACAGTTTTGAGTGAGAAAAAGAAGGGCTTGATTCTGACTTTTTTTTCTGGCAGAGGGATACTATAAGCATCTGGCTGCCTCCATCCTCAAAATTTCAAAGATAGCAAATGGCAAAAATGACTCTCCACTGACTGAGATTATCGTCAACTCTTTCGAACAACAACCAGAGGATAACATTAAGTGACAGGCTCCACCAAGTGGGGTGAAGTCATGCCAAGTTAGTAAAACACCCAGAATGAGGTTTGCTAAAGACCATAAGAATTGGACTGTAGAGGCCTGCAGTAAGGTCATCTTCTCTGATGAGTCCAGTTTTCAGCTTTTCTCATCACTAAGTCATGTAATGGTTAGCGGGATACCTGAAGAGGCCAATAAGTCACAGTGAAATTAGGTGGAGGTTCTGTGATCTGGAGGTCCTTCAGCAAGGCTGGAATGGGACAGATATTTGCTTGTGAAGGATGCAGGAAATAAGCCGTATAGAAGTTATCCTAGAACAAAACTTGCTTCCTTCTCCACTGACAATGTTTCCCAACTCCGAGGATTGGGTTTTCAGCAGGACGATGCTCCATGTCACACAGCTAGGTCAATCAAGTTGTGGATGAAGGCCCACACGATCAAGATCAAGACCAGCTCAATCTCCAGACCTGAACCCCACTGAAAACCTCAGGAATGGGATCGATAGGAGGATGGGCGCTCACAGGCCATCAAAGTAAGCTGAGCTGATTGAATTTTTCCACCAGGAGTGACATAAAATCACCCAAGCATGCCTGGACACATGAAAACTGCAATTAAATGTCAGAGTTATTCCACCAAATACTGATTTCTGAAGTCTTTCTACGTTCAAACATGACTTTTGTTGTTTAAAAGTGACGATGAGCTTGCTTTCTATGCATTGTTCAAGGTCTGAAAACTTTGCACCTTTTTATATTTTGACCAGTAGTCATTTTCTACAACTAAATGCTTGCTCTAAAAGGCAATATTTTTCCTTGGTAATAATAATATCATCAGTTTTTTATGGAATAAAACAAAAATGTTCGTTGTCCTCAAATACATACATTTAAATAGTAAAACCAGAGAAGCTGATAATTTTGCAGTGGTCCCTTAATTTTTTACAGGGTGGGGTTGTTCCAACATATGTGCCGCCATTGCCATATCACTGATTGGAAGGTGTTGATTAATTTTCTGTAACAGCAGCTCAGACATTAGTGCCTGTAAGGCAAATCTTTGGTTTATCCTAACGCGCTCTTTCTTATACATAAACCATTTCCACATTAATAGTGCCTTCACAGGGACCATAAACGTATTAAAAACAGTATTATTCAACTGCAACGAAGCTTTCTGTAAGATTATATAAGATCTATAAAATAAGACCGTTGTCAGTGTCTGTACTTAACGGTATAGCTGTTCCTTTAAGTTTTCTACAGGGAAAGTCTTCAGGACAGACGACTTTGTGCTTTGCAGTTTCTCGGTTGTGACAGGCTGCAATTTTTTCTTATAATTAGCTTCAAGAAAGAGAGAGGAAGAAAGAAAGAAACAAAGAGAGGCTGGTGAGGGAGTGACTGTTTATAGCTGTAATAACAAGTGTGATAGCAGGAACCAATTTGTATTGCATATGTTCCACAAAATTAAATAGAACACTAAATGGATAAAATGTATGACATGTCACACTTTATAAAATAAAATAAAAATAAAAAATCCATGTGCTCCGGTATAAGAGGAATAAAAGATTTTGGACCACACCACCACTTCAGGGTGCTAACAGTAACTCCTATAACAGTACGTTTTTTTGTTTTTGTTAAAGAAAACTTAAACTTATACTGCAGAACAGCTTATAGGTAGCTCAGACAGCGCATGTGGCTTACAGGTGATGAAAGGATGACTGGAATGCAAGCACATAATGTATTTTTATACCGTAGTCAGCTCAAGGCCGCCACACTTTTCCAGTCCTCCAGTGAGATAGATAGATAGACAGAAAGCAAGCGATGAGTCATGACGGGTCGGCGACCTGCGATTCCATGTAGTGTATTTCCAGGCCCCGGTATGGAAATGTTTTTTATGGAACATTGCAAAGCGTGAAGTTGGAATGCCCAGAGTTGAAGCAGTAGTCCAAAGAAAGAGTAACTCACACACTAACCACAGAGCAAGACAATTCCAACCGCTCTTCCATTACATTTTACAAGCTATAAAATCAGTATAATATTGATGTATTATGTTGCTGTTTACGCTCTCCTCTAACACAGGTGGAAAGCAAGAACTTAAACACTGGGCTGATGTTTATGTAAGTTTAATGGTCAATGAATTAAGACAGAAAAGTAGTAAAACGTGGCATGTGCACTCCCTCTGTGTGTGTGTGTGTGTGTGTGTGTGTGTGTGTGTGTGTGTGTGTGTGTGCGCGCGCGCGCGCCTGTCTGTGGTCTGAGTGAATGAAAAGGATAAAGGCAACGTGAGAAAAGGGATGGAGGCCAGCAGTGCAGTATGCTGTAGGCTTAAACAACAATTAAACACTGCATGCTAGTTAGCACATGCTGTTATTTAATTTCCTAATGGACTAAATCCCTTATGCCGAGCTGTAAACACAACCCAGGGGGAGCTGAATAATCCCAGCACGTTTCAGACCTCCGGAAACAGGATGGCAACAGATTTTACACACACACACACACACCTGAAAGCCTGACATAGGTAATCTGTAACATGGACACAGACATGGTTCCTCTCGTTCTGCAGAGCAATTTCTGGCACCGTTCCGTTATTTGTATTGGCCCACGTTGACTGCTGTGTTAAACCGAAGCAGTATTGACGTGGATGGGGATCAGGGATACAGTGTAGTGCTTGTGTTTTTTCCACCTGCAGGTTGAGAGTCAAAGACCAAAGAGACTTCCAGGAGCGCTCGCACATGAGAGAGAGCGTGGCTCGGCTCTCCGGAGACAGGCCACCATGACAGGTTGGCTGTTTTCCACAGCTTGCCTCTGCAGCTATGTTAAAGGGAGGAGCTGCCAGGTCGCAGCCACACAACCAGACAGAAACTGATGGGTGAGAAAGAGGAAGAGCTCCCTGGTGCATGCAAAGCAAATATTTACTTACACATTCAGAGGAGGTGCATGCATCAATATTTGTCCTGGTGTGTGTTTGAACAAGACCTGTAGATTGAGACATCCATCCGAGCTGGTACAGACGTATGAGTTAACTATGCAGATGAGGGGTTGTTAAGACTAAAAACAAGCTCACAATTCAAATGAACCTGATCACTGACCTTCTTTTATCAATCTGTTTATCCAACTGCAGACTCATCTTGGATGCAGTTCTGGTACCGTGTATCGATTAGTCAGTATGCATGTGCTGCAGGTCCTGATATGCTATCTTAAATAAATCAGGGACTTAATAGCCAATTTAAAAGTGGGCTTCATATAAAAAATGAAGAAAAAATAAAATACCCAATGCTATAATACGAGTAAACACACCAGTAAAAGAAAGAACCAAGCTCTATCTCGATTTATTGCTAGCAATCATGCACTCAGACAAACACAAGAGTTTATGACCAAACAAGCAGTGACAACTTCAAGAAAGGTATTTTGAAGCCTCCTTCCTTTTGCAGTGACAAGTCAAATCAGTCCTGACAGATCGGTGAGTGGGCTCACCCCTGAGCCACTGAAAAGCTCTAAAGCTCGCAATAAGCTGCCCGTTAATATTTATGAGACCAAACAGAGAGTCAAAATCTCAGGCACCAAGTCAAAGTTTCGGACTGAGCCGAGCAGGAAGGAAATTTTAGTAGAGTAGGATGATGTTCCTGATGAAGCACCAGAACTGAATCATGAAACAGGAATACACCCTCGATGGAACATCAGTCACCTACTGGCATGTTTTGGAGAGTGAGAGGAAACCAGAGTTCCCCGATGAAACACACAAGATACAGGGAGAACATTAGGAATTGCAGCTGTTGTCTATTGTACCACCAGTATGCATTAAAGGTAGCATCTGCATTTTTCAGGAGTGAAGTTTTGAGAAGTTTTCACAAGTTTTGAAACTCATAATGGAAGCAAGTGCGGCTCCACCCTTCAGTGCTTTGTCCAAAGCCGCACCCTCAAAACATGAGTCAAGGTTTATAACGGCTGAATTCCAGTGCAAGAGCAAAAGCTCTCTGATTGAGATGATTGACATGCGGGTAGATATGCCTTTTGTTTTGAGCATTTGGATGGTTTTAGCTTACATCGTTTGTTTTTATTTCCACCTCCCTAGGTGGAACAGCCTGGGTCACGAACAGACAGTGGAGTTTGTTTTCATTGGTCATCTGTCTGGTGTCCAGAGTCCAGGTTTTCTCAAGCAAAAATTCTGCAATATGAAGTATTTTTTTTACATATGCAAAAGCTTCTATAGACTCAACCTTCAATACATGAACTGAACCTCCTGTATATGAAAAAAAAAAATCCTACTTACCCTGTAGAGGAATGATATTAGGAGCTCACACAATGGTGTCTTATAGAGAATACGTCAAAACTGCAGTAGGCTGGGCTTTTCTGCTCAAGTGTGTGTGTGTGTGTGTGTGTGTGTGTGTGCACTCTTAAATGCTGGATTTTGTACATGCTACCTGAGTGCTGAAATCCCGGATTAACAAGGGATTTCTAGTGACCTTCTGGTCTTAATTGCTTGATGAGAGCAGTAAAAAATCCAATATACAAAATCCAGCGTTCACATGTACACCTGATCCCTGTGATAACAGGATAATATTTCAATTTGTTATATTTAAGAAAAGAGCAGAGCTTTAATACCCATTTAAATTGGGTCAAAGAGGGCTTTTTCCCCTTTTGCCAGGAAACAGAATTTAATAGCATGACACGGAGATGAACAATGTGACTTCAGGAGAACAGGCAGTGAAAACAGGTTAATCCTGGATAACATCTTCCTACTAAAAAAGAAAAGCGTGATCACATACAACTCTGCACCTGGGTATTCGCATCATCCACTATCTGCACCACCTTCATGAATCTTTCTCTATCTATTCATCCCTGATTCCCTCGATCACACCAAGGACTGGCTTTTCCATTATCCGTCAGTTCTCCTCCCTATGTGTTCGTTCTCTGCTTCAGTCTCTCTCTCTCTCTCCCTCTCTCTCAGGTAGATAAAACATTTTATACACCCAACTCCAAAAGCATCCACTGACAAAATGTCAGCCCACGCTCATGTAAATCCCGCTCGACTTTGGCATTGAAGTCGCAACTTAAAAACAATCCCACTTCATTAAATGGGGCAGATGAAAGGGCAGTTAATCAGGTGATCTTGATTCTCATTACTCTTGGCACAGCCGGCAATAACGAGTGGACGTGCTTGCAGTGAGCCCTGGCGGATACCCACACCAAGCTGCAGAGCTCAGTCAGGCTGTAGGGGCTTTGCCTCAGCTTCATTTATTGCAAATATACATTTGGTGTAATAATCAGGACGCATTATATCGTTCGATAATCATTACCACAAGAGTTATTTCAGGACTCAAAAGGCATACGCATGTAGTCTAATAACACCTAATTACACTTATTTTGGGGGATCCAAGAGAACATGTTGACCTGAACGTCCTGTCGCTGCTGATGACTCTTTCTCTCTGTGTGTGTGTGTGTGTGTGTGTGTGTGTGTGTGTGTGTGTGTGTGTTATCTGATGAATCACTGCATGAAGAAGCTGCACCAAACACAAACCTCCAAAGCTTTAATCAGGTTCCAGGCTTTATCACGAGATCGCTCTGCAATATGACATATTTGAAGAAATGACTGCTGATTTTTAATTTGCTGGTCAAGCGTGCATCTGTGTGTCACATCAGGAATTGAACACCCAGAGCTCGCTGAATGAGAGCCTGCTACACTTCTTTCTCTTCTTTTGTTTGTTTTTTTTCCTTCCTTCCCTAAAACTCAGTCATCTTGTATATAAAACTCACAAGACGATCAGCTGCCCTTGCAGGATTATTAGCTACCTAATCAGACAAGACGCGCTGATGTGATAGTATGGACGGCGCGCGCACAGTGTGCTCACCATTAATAGTTTGAGGTGCTCGCGCGCTCCTTGTCGCAGCTTAGGAAGTGGATTTTTTTATGTCTTTTCTTGTGTTTAAAAAAAAAAAACAAAGAAGGAAAAAGAAAAACACCCGAAACGTTCAACAAGCACCCGGTCCTTATGGGCTTTCCATGACTTTTTTTCTCCTTCATATGGAGCACACTCGTGTAAACAGCTTAAATGTCTGATATATGTTTATATATAACAGCAGCAGCTTACACACTGACTGGAGAGAGGACTGTCCAAAGTGTTAAAAACAACACTATACTTAGCCTGATAGCTTAATACCTTACACATAAAACTAAATTAGAACTGACTGTATTAGTGTTTATGTGTGTTTGTGTGTTTATGTTTATGTGTGTGTATGTGGTGTTTGTGTGCGTTTATGTGTGTGTGGTGGTGTTTGTGTGTGTTTGTGATGTTTGTGTTTATGTGTGTGTATGTGGTGTTTGTGTGTGTTTGTGATGTTTGTGTTTATGTGTGTGTATGTGGTGTTTGTGTTTATGTGTGTGTGGTGGTGTGTGTTTATGTGTGTGTATGTGGTGTTTGTGTGTGTTTGTGATGTTTGTGTTTATGTGTGTGTGGTGGTGTTTGTGTTTGTGTGTGTGTGTGTGTGTGTATGTGGTGTTTGTGTGTGTGTATGTGTGTGTGTATGTGGTGTGTGTGTGTGTGTATGTGGTGTTTGTGTGTGTGTATGTGTGTGTGTATGTGGTGTTTGTGTGTGTTTATGTGGTGTTTGTATGTGGCATGTGTGTGTGTGTGTGTGCCATGTCAGACGTGTTCCACATGTGTGGTGGTGTTTAATAAACTCACCCATGGACACGAGCTCTCTTTGTCCCCCTGTCCACGTCCCCACTTCCCACTTCATGTCCGTGTTGCTGCTCCCGGAGCCTCAGCTGGTCCCTCACGGATTCCTTCACAAGTGTCGGCGGGACGCTGAAACACACACAGCCTCGCTCCCTCACACACACACACACACACACACGCACGCACACACCGGACTCCGGCGCACAGTGAAGCCCGAGCCCAGTGTAGCGGAGCGCGCGCCACGGAGAGCGACGTCACTGAGAGAGAGAGAGAGAGAGAGAGAGAGAGAGAGAGAAGGCGCGTGAGCGAGCAGCGAGAGAGCGAGAGCGCGCGCGCCTTGACAGCGCGTGTGGCGCTAAAACCATTCCAGGAGCAACTCTGTGGCGCGCGGCCAGATACGGTGTGCAGGGTGTGGAGGAGGCTGTGAGTCAACTTCAGACTCTAACAGCTAGGGGAGGAAACGCGAGGCGGTTCCATCCATCTATCCATCAATGTTTATATCCATCTATCCATCTATGTTTATATCCATCTATGTATCCATCCATCTATCCATCAATGTTTATATCCATCTATGTATCCATCCATCTATCCATCAATGTTTATATCCATCTATCCATCTATGTATCCATCCATCTATCCATCAATGTTTATATCCATCTATGTATCCATCCA